>JAPEVC010000016.1:0-247427 GCA_027946555.1 Gnomoniopsis sp. IMI 355080
CAAATCATCTCCATTTGTGCGTCCCCCCCCCCCCCCCCACAAAAAACCAGGAGCGTCCGCCTTCTTCGCGCCCATCCGAGACTTCACCTCCACCTTCGACACAACCAACAATACTAACTTGCCTCCAGACGACCACTGCTATTCCCTCTCCCTCAAGCTTAATCATCTCCTCGGCATCGGTCTCGCCGTACAGCCGCCCAACTTCTTCCACGAGCGCCACCTGCGCGAGCACGGCCCGTCGGGCAACATCCTACGCTTCCTGTACTACCCACCCTTGTCCTCCCTCAACACCAACCCGCTGCAGCCAGACGAGGCCGACGTCCGCGCCGGCGCGCACTCCGACTATGGCAGCATCACCCTTCTCTTCCGCCTGCGTGGCCAAGCCGGCCTCGAACTCGACACGACGGGCAACAACACCTGGGCGCCCGTGCCCGTGTGCCCGCCTGGCACCGAAACCGACCCCAGCCCGCCCATCCTCGTCAACATTGGCGACTTGCTCAGCTACTGGACCAACGGCTTGCTCCGCAGCACCGTGCACCGGGTCGTGTTCCCGCCCGCCGGCGCGTCTTCTGGCATTGACGGCGAGACCGGCGAGGAGCCGAGGTATAGTATCGCGTTTTTCTGCCATCCTGTCGGCAGCACCACGCTGGAGGTGGTGCCAAGTGAGAGAGTGCGGGCTCATAAGCCTGCGGATGGGTTTGAAGGGCGGGGAGGGGCGGAGAAGGGGGCGATTACGGCGGACGAACACTTGCAGATGCGGCTGAGGGCGAGTTATCTGAGTTTGTACGAGAAGGAGGGCGGGAAGACGTGAATTGTGGATGACGTTCAGTGGGATGCTAAGCAGGGAGTATGTACAGACGGATGCTCTTCCGCCGTCCAAGTCCATGCAACTTCACCACTCTATGCGGTATTTATCAACCACCCTCACCCAAACAGATGCCGTGTCCAATACAGAAAAAAATATGCCGCGCGCCTCGCAATGCTAAACAGAAACACCTCCTCGCTTGTGCCCGCTGACGCTTGAAAATGCAATACCCAAATCCTAAAAAAAATCAGAGTGTGCGCCTATAATCCGTTACCACCGTGCTCAACATGTCCCAACGTAGTGCCTCCTCCATACTTCCCTTGCATGCGCCCCAGTGCCTGCCTTCTGCCTGGTCCCACGTCCGTCGGATTTCTTGTATGCCTTCTCAGCTTCCGTAATTGCTTCAATCAGACGCCAGTCGTACACCGTGACCATATCCACAGCACCGTTCCGCCCCCTCAATGGCTCGGCCCGCAGTTGCGTGAGGAAGCCCTTGGTAGATTCCGGCCGCCTCGCCTCCACCAGCACCAGTCGTGGCTGCCTGCGGGAGTAGTTGGTTTGAAGGGAGGCGGATGCGAGCCACGAGGGTATATCTCTGAAGATGGCAGATGTTCCGTGGCTAGGCAGTAAATCTTCGCTCAGCCATGGCATATTTGCCACGCATGGTGACAGGAGGATGAAGTAATTGGCGAGCGCACAGTTTGCGCCGGCGAATTGGCAGCTTGAGACTGGAGTCGGTGTAGACTGGGCGCTTGATCTTGCTGATGTCGACGAAGGAGTGAGTGTCTTCTTCGCCGCATTCTTCGGACTCGAGGACGCCAACGCCATCTGGGACGAGGCGGCATTAGGGAGGCCTGCTGGTACAGCACTTAGGGTTGTCGCATCCGGTTCCTCGTGGAAGGTGGAAGCGGGAGACAACGGGGAAACGGAAGCTTGGCCGATATTGCCTTGGGAAGAGACGGCGGAAGTAATGTCTTCTAAGGGCTGCCGCGAGCTGCGCTGGCTCACTTGTGAGCTTGGGGACATGGTCAGATCAATCACCTCCACCCCCTGCCTGTCAAGTCGAGGAGTCCCGGGTGATGCACCTCTACGTCGTTTCCGTTTTCTCGGACCGGTATTTTCTCCAGTGATACTGTCCCGAAGGTGCGCATCAGATGCGATCGAAAAATCAGGCATGGCGGCATTAGCAGGAAACAAGCCGTCAAAAGCCACCGGAATGCTGGCAGAGGGTCGAGTATCACTGGGCGGAGAAGCGTCCGTCACAGCAGCCCGAGTACTTGTGTTATCAGTGGACTGACTCTTCGGCTCACTAGCTTTACGTCGTCGCTTCGGTGTTTTCTCCTCCAGCGTCTTGATCCATCTGGTCATCTCTTGACTGTCCTCCTCGTCCACGCGAGCTTGATCGGCTTCCGCGAGGGCCTGCAAGTCATGAAAGCTAATGCAATCTCTCCAGTGCCGGTCGGTGTGAATTTTCGAAACATATGGAAACCGCAAGCTCCAAAAAGAAGTATTCGGTTCTTTGCCGAAGGCGAAACAAGTCATGTCAAATACGGCTGGTTCGAGGAACACCGCCGTCATCCTTTTGCCCTGCATGATGCCTTCTGGCAATTCTAGGTCGAGATACGAATTTTCCTCCACAGATACATCCATGACGAAGACATGGCGCATGAAGATCTCCGTCTGGGCCCGGTTCAGCTCGACCTCATTCACAACTTTGAATCTTGGCTTTGCCTGGAATCGGGTCACCAAATCCTTATTCGTAAGACAGGCAAGGTAGAAATGTGTGAACTTCACATTCGGCAAGCCCAAAGCCTTTGCTCTTGTTGGATCGCAGCGAGCCCCAACCACAGCAAAGTCTCCAATGTCGCCTAGCCCCTTGACATAACCCTTTTTCAATTTGAGGCAGCAAGATGCGTACTTGCGCCTGGCCACACCGAAACTGAAGTATGGTTCATCCGGCTTCAGGACCAGTCCCTCCTCTTTGTAAATGATGCATGATGCAAAGGCTCGACGCAACTCATCAGCGGCAATGTGAGACGAAAAGTTGATCACCCGTGACTCGACCAAGGCAGCTTGACCCTCCTGGCAATGTACTAGCTCAGAAAGACGCTTGCGGCGGTCGGAGTGTCTGACATTCAACATGGAATCGTCGTCAATCAGCAACACGTCGAAATAGACGACCATAAGGCGCTCCCATGAATGGGCTTGGCTATCCGCATCAGTACCAATGAATCGCCCGGATCTGTTGACGTGCTTTCTGATCTTATCGAACTCAAGGATCCTTTTCTCCAGGTCACTGTAGACGACCAATTCTCCTTCCAGTATGCAACGCTTGGTGAACTTGCACTCTTTCGTTCCAAGTCTCAGGGAGGATTTGATAGCCGGGTGCAACTTGAGGCGGTCCATAGTGCTATCCTTGCCACTCTTCGAAAAGATCTGAATGTGATAATGACCTTTGGACAAATCAACGTGGATCTGGCAGTACTCTCCATCCATCTTCTTCTCGCAGCTCATCAGTCCGTGTCCCATCTCGAGGCAGTGCTTGATGCTCCGAGCCTTGAGCCAGGTCTTTCTTCCAACTTTCACACCGAACTGTGGTTTGATGATGCGCGGTAGGTCGTGCTTGCTGAGACTGACCCCACGGATCTCGCTATAGCGCAAATGCTGCTGCAGGAGAGCGAGTGCAACGGCAAAACTGTCATGAATTTTTAGGACCGTGGGTAGTAAAGGGTGATAGCTCGAGTATAGCGCATACTCGGGTACAATGACAGGCTCAAAGTTCTTGAGAACGACGCGGCATAACCATTTCGCATTCCTTGGCGACAGCCTTCTGAACAGGCTTGCCAGAAGATGATCCTCCTTGCAAGACTGAGGAGCGATCGCCGCTCGTGACGACCTGACAGCAGCAGAACTGAAACTATTGCGAGCTGCTAAGTGATCAAGAACAGCGTCGACTTCCTCCACAGTGACAAGTTGACCTTCGTCATTTGGCGACTGGGCTAGGACTTCCTCGACACACTCAGCAAAATCCAGCCCGGCACGGGGGTCAGTTTCCCATCGTCTCAATTTGGTCTTTCGACAACCAAGTCCGCACGCGCTAGCGACAATAGACTCGAGTCTCTTTTCCCTGATAGAAAAGACCCTGTCGGTGCGTCGTTCGGGAAGGAGTGTTGAAAGAAGCGCTACCGCATCTACATCTTGGCGGTTGATTTCCTCCCGGTACTCGGTGAACCAGTCTTTGACAATCTGAGTGCTGCCTTTGCCCTGCCGCCTCCGTTTGAGGTCACCTTCTAGGGTTTGAAGAAGATCGCAGACCGTATCAAAGGGAAAAGGCATAGCTTATGCTGGCTAGAAGCAAAACTTGCGAAGCATTGGGTCAAGGAGAAGAGAGGATGGAAGTCCAGAGAGATGTGTGGTGCTGCTTGAGGCGACAAAGGAAAAGGTGACAAGTAGGAAAGGTGCAGGCAGCCATCTGACAGACTGAATAGGGAACAGTGGCTTGATTTTGTCTATACTCAGGTTGGCTCTGTTTATCTGTCTGGTGATACCTTCACTTAAAATCCAGGCCTTCCATTTGTTGTTAGTGCTAAACGCGACCGGAAGCGCGTCTTACCACCCTGGAAGTTGCCTCGGCCAATTTGCTTATCTTATCGGGCTTTAAGCGTGTCCGGTCCGAAGCCGATGTCCTACGGCGGCAGGTTTCCTCGACCCGACCTACCTGCCCTACCTGGCCAGACTCGCTTGCTTTCGTACCTCACATGGACAGATTTTCCCAAAGTGAATCATTTCGATCTTTTTCGCCAGAACAAAAAGTCTATGTTCAATATTGTCGACCAGCTGTAGCCATGCCATTGCATGACGATCATTGTACCTGTACCAAATGCGCACTGTAAGTCTAAGGAATGGACGAGGGACGTACTACTTCGGGTTTCACAGTGATTCAAGCCTTGCGCCTGTAAATCTTAACCCCCCCAAAATCGCCATCAATGACATAATTTGGTGCAAAGATTTTGACAGAATTCTCGCAAGGAAATCTTTGTCACCATAGCATGACTCTTGCATTGACTACACAGTTGTTAGAATCTGCTGGCGGATTGTTAAGCCGGAGTAGGTATTTGCAATCCGTTCTTAGTAGGGGCTCAGACAAGGAAAGGCCGAAGCCAGGAGCCCGTCTGATCGGATCTGGTGAGCGCTCTATGCGGGCCACTCCCGTGCTCTTGCCTCGTCTTCTTCCGTTCACCACCATGGCCCATGACCCTTTTCCGCTTCACCCCCAGACCAGACCATGACTGACTGAACTATTCCACAACCATCTCCCTGACCTGCTCTACATGACCTGGTGATTCTCTCCATTGTTTGATTGGTCCTTGACGCACCGTTCAAGCCTACGCCAACGGGTATCTTATCAGCGCATCCATCCCACCCCTGGCCCGGTCTTCCCATCACAGTCTACTGTCAGCCGTCTCGCCCTCTCGGTTCTCTCTGCAACTTCCCAGTCAATGCCAGACAAGGCTCAAGACATCCACCTTAATTCGTCATTGCGTGCCTGTTGCCTCTGATTCTCTGCCTACTTGAACGGCGACTTTCCTATTGTACAAGTCACATCGAGCCCTACACCGCCAGGCAACGCCTCCAGCAAGCCCCGCTGCCAACACTCGAATCACCCCTCCTGCCCTCTCCTCCTCCTCGACATACACCCAGACACAACACAGATACCAGACCACAGTCACCTGGTCGTCAGTAGCAAACATGGCAACGCAAATGCTGGCAGCCAAGCAGCGAATTGCTCGGGATTTGAAGGACCTACAAAAGGAGAAATGGGTCAACATTGAGGTGAGCCAGGGACTGTCTCAGGAGGAACAGGTCTGTTTGTCATAGGCGCCATGTCGGCTAACTGACAAATTACCAGCCTGATGACCGTAACATGTTCCGTTGGCAAGTGGCTCTGATGATCATCAACCCTGACAGTGCCTTCAACGGCGGCTACTTTAAGGTACGTTCCTCCTTCAGTCTCCCGTCCAGGAGCCCAAACCAAGGCTTACAATGGGTCAAGTGCGAGATCACCTTTCCCCAAGATTATCCGTACTCGCCTCCGAACTTCCGCTTTCTGAAAGCCCTATTCCATCCAAACATCTATCCCGACGGCCGTCTCTGCATCTCTATCCTTCATGGCGCTGGTGAGGATATGATGTCAGGCGAGGAAGCCGGCGAGCGCTGGTCGCCACTGCAAACCGCCGAGTCCGTCTTCCGCTCCGTCCTCTTACTTCTCGACGATCCTGAAATCAACTCCCCGGCCAACGTCGATGCTAGTGTCACCTACCGCGATAATCGAGAGGAGTATAACAAGAAGGCCGCCGCTGCCGTCGCTGCCTCCAAGAAAGACATTCCCAAGGGCTTCGTCGTCCCTACGACCTTCGTAGACGAGGTGCCGGAGAAGAATGACTGGGATGATGACTTCTATGCACCAAGTGAAGACGAGGACTTCGACTTTGACGAGGGCAGCGATTCAGATGATGTTATGGACGATGCCGATAACGACGAGGATCCCAGTGACGATGAACAAGAGACGTCCTCCAACGACGTCGCTTCTACCGAGGCTCGACGAACCTGACAGGGCCTCCGGGACGAGACGACGGCCAAACACCGTCATTCAACATCGAATTGGGGAGGAAATGGAAGGACCACAGTACTTGTGTGGTTCCGCTCGGCAGAATGCCATTCGACTTTACTTGCATAGCGCGCGATATTCAAACTTCGGTAGGCGTTCCGGCACGATACAGAGTTCGTGTACCATGGCTATGGCGTCTTTGTTCACGCCTAGGTACGGTCAGGAGGGCGTTCTTTGTGTCAGAAGCTGATTGGCTACGATGCCAAAAGAAAGGGAGGCTTGGTTCTTGCTGATGATTGCAGGGCACAGGCCCTGACAAAAACCGGAGCATAGGAGGGGACAAGGAGGTTAGGGAGATGCATCTCGATGCCGTTCCATGGACATCACATGATTACAGGGTGACTATTCCCTGGTGCTTAAAGTACAAGAGTTGGTTTTCCACTAGGGTGGGAATCAAGTTGTATAATGAGTATAGACACCGAATTCTAGTGGAATGGGAATTAATTCATACTGAAGCTCTTCAAGGCAAGGCTGGCTCTGACGCTCAGGTGACTGATGTTTTCAGTTGATATTAAAGACATCCAGGATTTTCTGTTAGGTGATATATGTTAGGGACGACTAGTATTGATATGTCCAGGCAACAATGTATGCTGTATGTACCTAAGTAATATACTTGCAATTGTACTGTACAATACCTACTGTATACCGGCCAGTATTGCAGTTGCAGGGTCCACGCAACGCCGGGCAGGCACTCCTAGCAACCCGCCCCGCCGGGATACTGCAGGTGGGCGGGTGGGTTTGATCGCTAGCGGGATAGCCCTACGTAGCCGATGGGCTTGGCAACGACCTCAACTCAACAGGCCTACAGTGCTACTACCTCCTTGTGGGTAAGCCAAACTTCAAAGCAACGTGGGAATACCACTGTTGCCCTGGCACCTGCTTTGTCTCTTTAGTTATTGTATAGGAGCTCAAAGGGCGTCCAATGTGATTGTTTACAGCATTACCATACGGTCACTTCTGCTCGTCTAGGAACTCGGCCGAATCTCAAGGAAGCTTGCTGGTTCGCATGATCGCAACGAATTACCCGATAATCTGTTAAAGCATACGAGCAAAGCCGCGACCTCCCTCCGACCCATTACACAAGTGGACGAGACATTCGATTCTTTCCTCCTTCATGGACCTCGAGTGACGCACACAACCACGGTTCCCGACTCCGCCGACAGCTATTCAGGCAGCTCCCTCCTCCAGACGGTGCGATCATACAGGGCACCCTCACAGGGCGCCGACAAGAGGCAGTCATGGCTAGTTGGGTGGTCGACGAAGGTGTGGTTGATCAGATTGCAGGTATCACGGCAGAAGGTTCAGAGGCAGCTCGGCAACTATACGTCAAAGCACTCAGAGTTGGTTGAAGCTTCATCATTTTGCAAAAGCGCTCAATTCTTGACTGATCACGGTTTGCAGCAACATAACGGGGACGCGGAAAGGGTTATAAATGAATATTTTTCTGCTGGCAATCTTGAGGCTGTTAGTCTACCTCCTTGGTGCTGGCGTGAATGATAGATGCTGATGCGAGGGTTACCTGAGTACAGTTCGCAAACAAGTATACATACGATGAGAGGCAATGGAGCGCCGGTCGAGATGGAGATATGCCAGGTCAGCATCCATCTATATTGGAAAGAAGCTTCGCTGGCTGTCAAGCTGGTCGGGCGCACTGCCGCTGCTGATGCTGATGCTCTGCATACCTTAGATTTGGTTGTCCAAGGACCTGACGAACACCCCGCCGGATGGGGATCCAACAACGACAACGGCCTCTCCGCGCCTTCACGACCGCCCTCACGAAACAAGTCTCCCTTGGGTAAGGTGACAGACTGGGCATTGCAAAGTTCACTTGGTACACAATTTCAAGACCTGCTCCTATGCTTCCTCATTCATCCTATTGTGTTAGTAACTTGGAGCGAGTGCTGACTTTCGATCTTCCCCACAGGCGTCAGTGCACCTACAAATCATGGTCAGGAGGATGAGGAACTTCAACAAGCTATTGCCCTTTCGATGACCGAGATGACACCCGGTGGCGCAACACCACAAGAGAGTGGCATCACGGCGGCCTCAGAGAACCTGCACGAGTTGCCATTCTTCGGCCCGGCGACCCATAACCACCACAAAGAAGACGAGTGGGCCATGATCCGTGCATCATCAAAATCTGTAGATCCGCCGCCCTCTGGACGGAAGCGCGAGACCGGCGTACCCGGTTTCCTGGTGTGTCGCGAAACCAGTGACAAACGGCATCCCCTCGGTCCTCTGATGATGATGTTACATGAGATTCCTGCAGCGCGAAACTTCTTTCTGCTCCTCGAGGGAGTATCCGAAAAGTATGGCAGTGATAATGGATGGTGGAGGGGCGAACACATTGTAGCAATTGGCAATGGGGGTTACCCGTCCATGGATGTCAGCCTGGTTGACGAGGCGCAACGCTTGATAGCTTTTCTCGATAAGGGCGACCGGAGCTACGGTACTGCCGACTCTCTTCTGGCGAACCCATTGATGCGGTCTGGCTGGGGAGACCCTACAGTCAAATTCTTCGAGAGTCTCTATAACTGCTCGGGCACTTCAGAACTCCCCCGCATGTGGACGACTGTCAAAGTGGATTCAGATGGTGAGGTCCGGCCACAGGAATTTGCCATTCTCGAGTTCAGGGTCCAGAACGACATGCCGGAGGCCATGTGTAATTTGTATAGTCAGTGGGACAGCTTGTTCTGGATACAACACGATGGAAACGACTGGCAAGATAACCCAGACAAGGAACTCACAATCGCATCTATCGAAGTGCCCGCCAAGGTGATGACGATGCGGGTCACAAGTGACGGGACTCGTATTGAGGTTCCGCAGGTACTCTATATCGATCGATACCTCGATGGCAATGTCCAGACGGCCCGCAACATGCAGAATCAGATGTTCCGTATGTGGAAGGCTATTGGCAAAGCCCGCAACATGGAATCCGAGCTCACGCAAGTCAAAACCAAGGCAGGGGTCACTGCAGACAGAAGAGACGTGCTCAGGAAGTTGATTGCCCGGAGTGAGGGTCTTATCTGGCAGATTCAGGCCAGGGCGCTGTGGAGACAGCATCAAGAAAAGTTTGGCACGGACGAGCAGATACCGTACCTGCCTGACCAATTAATCCACCTGGCCGAGCCGAACGGAGAAGAACAAGAAGAGATCACACAACTCAAGGCCGAGATACAGGGATGCCGACAGAAGCTGGCACAAATAGACCAGAGGCTCGCTCGTAAGTGTAGTGAATGCTTACCCTCGACGGGATAACGCTGACGTCCCCGCAGGCATACAACTAGAGTCGAACGCCTGCTTCGCCCTTCTCAAGAAGCTCAACACGGCTTTTACTATCCCGAGCGAGGATCCGAAGCTTAATCCTAAGCACAAATACACACTCCGAGGTGTCATCACTTCCCCAGACGTGATCTACATGTGCCGACGGGTAGAGCGCGAGCCTTTCGTAGAGACGGACGAAGGCATCGACCAGTGGTTCAGGATCGCTTGGGTTCCTGACGAGGACAGTCCTGTCAAGCATGAAGTATGCTGTTCACCGCTTTCATACATACTAGTAAATTGTGTACTGACAGGGATACAGCGGACGACGATAGAGACAGTTATGGAGAACATGTTCACCGAAGTCAATGCACAAGGTGACATCACACCAATCCTTGTGTATGCGACAGATGACGCCTTGACCGAGGCCTCCCTCCCTCTGTCTGGCGCACGCCAGGTATGATGATGTTTCTCGCCTCCCATGAGACTATGCTACAGACTGACCTATCCTAGACCTTTATCAAATACGATAACCGTCTTTTCAAACAAGAGCTGCTTGAGCAGCCTGAGCCACGCGAAAAGAAGCGCGTTGGTTTCCGCTCGCCTGATTCTCCAGCGAAGAGACAACGTAGCAACAGCGGCGACTCTATGGACTCAAACCGAGCTTCTCCGGGAGATATGAGTGATGGTGATCGAGCTGCCATGTGGGCCGATCAGATGGACTCGTTTGGTGGCGACGAGGTCCTTGATACCGAAATGACTGATATGCGCCCGATCTCTGAGGACGAGATAGCAGCTCATATGGTGCCACCCACACCTCCGTTGTCGACTGACGGGGCTAGCGATCAGGACTCCCCGCCAGTTATCCGGCGGTCTACGGAGCAGTTGGCTAACATGTCGCTGAACGACCACGGTGCAGAGGCTGGGAAGGCCCCGGAGATGGCGGAGCTTCAGACGCCTTTCATTGTCCGTCGCCCAGCCAGTGCGCAAGGCATCGACCAACGTGAGTCTGCTATGAACTGGCCCGTCATCGACGAGAACCTGGCGATCCCAGGCAGCAACCCGGAGGAATTTTATCACCAATCGTAGAACGACCTTGGATACGGTCGATCATTCCATTGCGGGTTTTCTGGCCGGTCTTTTAATCAACAAGCGCTTGATGTCGTTCCGAATCCTGTCAGTATTGGAAGGTCATAGGCGCACTTGGTGGATTTCATTTGTCCTGTCGTGGGGTACACTAGCATGCATGCATACAAGTCAACGTGTGTCTATACGTTGACTTGAGGAGAAAACATCGATTGGACTGGACATAGCAAGACGGCGTTTGCATTAGATTGGAGTGTTTCAAACATCGGGGAGGTGCAAGGGCGATTGTATCCCACGTAGGATTGCTTTGGCATTTGTATCATACAACAAAGACGTGGCAAAAATGGAGAGGGACGAGGAGGACAGAGAGCCTGTTGCGAGGGAAACGCAGCACTGCATTCTGAGGCTCAGCTGCAACGGCTTGTTTACACTGAACACGAGCAGATTCTCAGGCAGCGGAGGTGACAAGTATAGCATGAGGAAGAAGAGATACCCTTGATTTTATCATGATGAGCCATCTGTTCTGCTTCAGGTTTACCTTGGTTGGTACATTACCTGAGGACTCACTCGGCGAATTTTCCCTCCTAGTACCGCACCACGAGCATGAACTCTCACACAGAGTCCCCTGGAGCCCACTCTATCCGGAAGCCGTGACAGTATTCCTCCTCTAAAAAGATGCAAGCCACGTGGGTGCTCTAGCCTTCAGTTCGAGGGTCAGGTATTCCACATCTGAACGCAACATCATCCCCATCCACACGCTGGGCCAAACCGTTTCCACCTGTTTCCCTATGACATTCGCTAATTTGACTCTAGACAGAGAAGAATCCGCCATATGCTCATTGATTACGTCGATGCCTCCAATCGGCAAACGTAGCCCAAAGACATCGCCGCTCGCGGAGCCCGGGCCTTCTGGGACGTGAGCGTAGGGTGCCAACCCTTAACTTACCTTGGACCTGGGCTATCAACCCCGTGGCCCAGCAGATGGAGTCTCCTGAAAGTCCGTCCGGGAACCTAGACGGATCTGCAAGAGTTGTTACTCAGTACAAAGGCTTCATTGCAAGAAAGAAAAGGGAAGCAGACAACAATCATCGGCCTGGAGTCGATATGCATAAGTCCCCAGGTTTCTGCAACGTTCCTCTTCTCGACATTCCTCTTCGGATGCGCGAACTTTACATACAAGACTTGGTTTTAGATACAATGTAGAGAAGTAGTCAATGCAAATGGAGTAGAAAATGGAGAGACCCTGGATCTCACATCTTCACCAAAGAGCAACGGCAAACGAAAAGGAGACTTTGGCCACCACATAGTGCACGGGGCAGCCTGAGGGAAGAGGACTCGAGCACTCGAAGCGAATGTGAGCGACCTTTCCATGTACTTGACTGAGAAGCGCTTGTTTGCGTTGAAGGTTGGAGCGGTACGTTGGTCGCACAGAACGGTCTGTGAGATGTGCAAGTACGTACGACAATATGGTATTATAGCACTATCTCTCTCAGCACCGACAACGTTTGCTATTCATCCACATCTGTGCTGTTGCTCAATTTCTCGAACTTCTTGACGCTCTTACCATAGGCTTCCAACTTTCCCTGCATAGCCTTGTACGCATCACTGCCAATGACAGCGCGCAAAGGCGGGTCCTCCATTGTGGCCAACTCATACATTGCCCGAGCACCCTTCGCTGGGTCACCGGCTTGCGTGCCGTGCCGACCTTCAGCATTTTTTCTTGGGTCGATGTGGTCGTAGGCTTTGTTCTCCACCTCACCAAACATCATGCTGCGGCCGGACCAGTCAGTTCGGAAACCGCCTGGCTCGACACACTGAACGACTATGTTCCATTCTGGTTTGAGCTGCATATTTCCCCGTCAGCTACAACTCAGGGGAAAAGAAAAAGGGACAAAGACTAAGGACATGTCTAGGACTGACCTCATGTGAGAGAGCCTCAGTGAAGCCCTCCACAGCCCACTTGCTTGCACAGTAGATGGAGAAACTCGGCACGCCTCTTTGACCACCAATAGACGTGACCTGCTGAATCAACCCGCCTGGTGGACTGTTTCTCTCCCGCATGACCTCCAAAGCTTTCCTGGTGACATCAATCAATCCAAAGAAATTGACTTCCATCTGTGTACGGACTTGCTTGTCGCTGAGTGTCTCAAAAGGGCCGCTGAGGCCATACCCAGCATTGTTAACGACGACGTCAATACGCTTGAATTGGGACAATGCCTTGTCGAAAGCGGCGTCTATCGACTGTTGTTTGGTGACATCGAGGTCAACGGCCAAAAAGTTATTGGATGAAGTGTTGTCAAACTTGAGTTTGGAGGAATCTCGTGCCGTAGCTACGGCGATGTCGCCCTCGGCAATGACCTTCTTGACCAGCTCGTTGCCGAAGCCAGTGGTAGTGCCGGTAATGAGGAAAACACGAGGCATGTTGGCAGTCTCTGTGTGTGTGTAAATAGCAGATTAGAACGTGTGACTCTGGCTCGGTGTACTCAGATGAATTGACGTCAAATGAAACTTAGAATCTGGTGTGCAATCAATGGCTTGTGAGGACCTTGAAGACTTACATATACTTACCGTTTATACAGTTGTTCCTTGCGTCATGGGTTGACATCCTACGTAATGAAGCTAATTATTTGTCTGGTGAAATCTCCAAACTCCTATGTCCGTAGGAGCTGTTGACGTCTCCGAATTGATTCGGAAAGCCCCGAACCCGATACCGTGCCTACCTAAGTCACTTGTTGTTTGGCCTCCCAGCTCCGCACTGAGCAGCGAGCTATAGAAGTATGATGAAATCGGCGCACTAGTTTCACAGAATCGCCGCAGTCGTCATTAATAATCTGTGACGGAATGCTGAAGGCTCAGAAGACTTCTAGCTACAATCGCATGGAGGAATTAATATTGAAAAAGACTCAAGAAGCTTGGAAGAATAGGCCTGATGTCGGACTTCGGGGATTACACACCAATTCTTCGGCCCTTGGTCTGGCTTTGCAGACCGTGAGGGGCGACTCTATAATGAATGTGTGATGAAGCGCGATCATCTCAAGGTACATACTGACCACGACCGCCTTGAGGATGCAATGGTAGAGAGGACTCTATTAAGTGTAAAAGGGCCCTACTAGCGCTTGAAGAAACAAATTTAGCTAGAGACCTTTGCATCAATAGATACGATCCCACACAAATGTGTATGAGATGTCTGAGCCGTTCCCCGCATAAGGTGGTGGGCTAGGGCGACAGGTCACAGTCTCCTAGACCCCATAGAAAGTCGATTATGGAACGCGAAAGGGAATACTCCTGAATTCATTCCTCCCTCGCATGACTCACTGATGAGGGTAATCATCAGCATGACGACCTCTTGCCGTACCAACGGCGGCCCAAGCGCATCTTGGACCGTGAGGCCACAGCAGAGGTCCAATGAATGATACCACGTCAACGCTGTACGAGTACGAACACTGGTGTCAAGCAGCATTGCGTGCCGTCGGCTCACAAGAAGGGCGGAAAACATGTCGATCCGTTCCGGAGATGATTGACAAGGCTGTTGCCAAGAACCACGAGGACACTTCCCTCACTCTCCACGCCGCGCGTCGAAGGAAAGGCTCTTTGTAATTTTATGATTTGTGGTCTAGTTCAAAGTCTTGCATCAGGTATGTGCTCGTTGTTCATGCCCTCAAACTACGCACGTGTCTCATTCGATATTGTTGTACACGAGAACAGCCTAGAACATCGCGGACAATGCCGTCTATAGTAGATTAATCCGAAGCCTATTATAACCAAGAGCAGCCGGAATTCAGCAACTCCAACAACATACTCTATCAAGCCGACGGAGAAATACTAGGCTACAAAATCCGAGAGTCCGCACAAGTGCATTAGCTTGCATCTGCCCAAAATGTATTGTGAGCATGATAGTCCCATATCTGTGAGTAAATCTGTATCGCGCATGTTCTGAAGTGACGTCCGGGCGTCTCGGTGCTCTCCTTGGACCGGGAAGGTAGTGGCCTCATAGGCACGTTACATACCTAATCAGTTGATTGGTAGACGGGTGTGATACCATCTCGGAGAAACCGTATAAATGCATTCTTGGCACCCACGGTAGTGTTGTATTTCGACAGCACGTTTCTACCTTTGGGGTTGTACCTCACACAATAGACTTGGGAAGAAGTTGACCAGGCTCTACTGCTTGTGTTGCAAGTCATTGTTCTCCTCGAAAGAATCGGCTGTGCCGAGCTCAACATTCGAAAAGCAACGCAGCATGGCCAGCCCATTACATGGCAGAGTGTTTGCCATTACCGGCGGCGCAAGCGGCATCGGTCTCGCTACCGCAAAGATTCTCTCCAGCAAAGGCGCCACCGTTTGCGTAGGCGATATCGACTCGGCAGCCCTCGCCGCAGCCGAGACACTCCTCGGAGCACAAGCAGCAAATCAAGGTAAATCCTACAAGGTCACCAGACTGGATGTCACCAAGCGGCTCGAAGTCGACGGATGGATAGGAAGCATTGTTTCAACTTTTGGCCGGCTCGACGGCGCCGCAAACGTTGCAGGGATCATCGGCAAGGCCCATGGAAAAGATGCCGTGGTGGACTTGGACGATGATGAGTGGGATCGCATTCTGACAGTCAATCTGACGGGTACGATGTATAGCCTCAGAGCAGAGCTGAGAAAGGTGGTGGATGGGGGTAGCATTGTGAATGTGTCGAGCATCCACGGAGTCAAGGGTAAGTTGTTTCTCCTTGATCCGCTCGCCGTGGAGAATTCTCGTCCTTGACACCCTGCCTCCAGGTTTTGCACAGCACGCGGCATATGACGCAAGTAAACACGGTGTGATTGGCTTGACGAGAGCAGCGGCCCAAGAGAATGGCTCAAGAGGAGTTCGGGTAAACGCCGTTGCCCCTGGAGCGATATATACACCTCTGATGCAGAAGCACTGGGACCTGGCTGGTCGCTCACCGAATGCGCCGTTCGATGATCCCTCAGCAATTCAGAGACAAGGGACAGCAGAGGAGGTCGCGAATGTGATTGCATTTTTATTGGGACCTGAGAGCACATTTGTGAGCGGGAGTGTGTACGCGGTCGACGGAGCTTGGATATAGAATTCAGCATTCTCACTTCACAGCATTGCCCAGGTCGGTTTGGGTCGATGTCGCACATGGATTGGTGTGAGAAGTAGCAGATGGACACTTGAAGATCAGTTCCGCTACATCAACGGACTTAGGGACACGAAACCCCACAGCTTCTCTCGGATGAGATCAAGCGTTTTGATGCTCTTGAGTTCTGTGTGAAATTTTGTGACCGAGTTGCTCCAACGAAGGCGACCCGCGTGATGGAGATCTGATGCTGTTCCTTGCTCCTTACCGGCGAGCGTATCGAATGGGGCTGCGGTTCTGTCCCTATCCTCAGCAGAGTCATCACTATTGTCTGTCGCACCCTCCCCGACCCTGAACCTTGCTGGTGAAGGGTACGAGTTACCAAGACGTTCGGTGCCCATCGAGGGTGGAGTCTGGGGACTGCGTCGAAGGTTTGGGAGCGTCACTGCCCTCTTCTGACCTTGGTGCAGGCCTACCACACGTCATCCGGATTGACCACATGGTCCATCCCATCCTCACGCACATGCTCTCCTTTAACATCCCTCTTGCACGACTTTCGCATATCATACGCGTCCTCGCCGTCGCGGCTTGGGTCCTCTGGATTGTCGCCGTAGTAGTCCTTGACCACACGAAAGACACTGTAGCCCATGCTCTTGTAGAAAGCGATGGCCTTGCGGTTGGATGGGCGCACGAACAGGTCGACGAACCAGGCGTCGTTGGCGTCTGCAACTGCCTCCAGTTGCTCGCTCAAAAGCTTTCCGATGCCCAGGCGGCGCGCTTCGGGGGCGACGGTCAGGGCTGTGATGTGTGCGTGCCAGGGCAGGTAGTGTTCCGAGCCTTTGTAGTAGGCTGGCGAAGACTCGAGCTTACCCATGACTGTGAATGGTATTAGTTGATGTTGCAAAGTGGTGATCCGATGATGAGGGACTCACGGTAGCCGATGATGTTGCCGTCCTGGTCCTCAGCGACCTGGAATAATGCTGGCCATTTCGCGTGATACTGCAGGTAGAAGCCGAGCTCATACGTCTCGGTGAAGGGGTCGAGGTTGCATTTTGAGAACTTGTTGACGTCGTCGGGTCTAAAACGCCGGAAGTTGGCCATTTTCGGTGTGGATCACAGAGGAGTGTGTGTGTGTCTGCTCATGCAGCTGGACTCATCGGTCGACTGGCGTTGTGAGCCAGCATGAACCCTAGAACCTATCCAGAGCGCAGTTAATCCCAGGCGCAGATTGAATCAAGCAAGGCAAATGGACTGGCAGCGTCAGACCAGATGCAAATAGATGGTGAGA
Source organism: Gnomoniopsis sp. IMI 355080 (assembly GCA_027946555.1). Classification (NCBI taxonomy): domain Eukaryota; kingdom Fungi; phylum Ascomycota; class Sordariomycetes; order Diaporthales; family Gnomoniaceae; genus Gnomoniopsis; species Gnomoniopsis sp. IMI 355080. The sequence goes on from JAPEVC010000016.1 coordinate 17,181, forward strand.
GAATCGTTGGGGTGTACAATACAAGTGGATCCTCTTCACTGTTGCCCAGTCAATTGGAAGTTGCAAGACTGGAAGCTTGCAAGGAACAGTACCTAGTGTACGTCCGCATTTAATTTTCCGCCGGTGGCTCGCAATGCACACAGTGCCTGACATTAGGCAAGTCGCTGCTTTATTAGGATAAACATATTTATGAGAGGACTTGCCAGGAGAACGATCCCACAAGAGGTTTTCGCAATCAGTCACACATACATGCCTTGGAGGTCATCCATAGAGCGAAATTATGAGAATGCACGCAATGTTGTGTTGTCCTAAGGAGGCAAGTATCATTGAGAACGGCGTTTATTCTTTTTCTGTCCCTGCCTGTCATGCCTGTCCCGCCTGTCAGTTACCAGGCTGCCAGAACCTGCAGGGCTGCTCCTTGTGCAGTGATGTGCTGCGCTAATCTGCAGCCCTAACCCTTCCAAATGCCGGTAGAACGCGTCCACCTGCCCGTGCTTAAGTTCCAGGTTTAACTTTGGGGATATCGCCTAGGCCGCTAGGGAGCGAGATATTATGCACTGCTGTCTTCCGTCTTAACAAAGTTCTGCTATAGCAAACTCTCCCAAGTAACCAAGCCTTCTCCTCGAGAATCTCTCCTCTTCCATCCTTGGCGCTTATGGTCTGTCATCCAGTCCATTACCACGCTAAACACGTCACCGGGGAAAGGCAGCTCGACCACGTTTTGTTTAGCGACAAACCACGCTATTCCAGAGTATCCACGATCGAGTCACCGACAACTCACCCCAGGGCCCCGCCGCCCTGAGTAAACAAGGAGAAACAACCATTTACCGCCTCCAACAAGCACCGTGAAAGAACGACGAACTCGACACAGCTGTCTTCAAGCATGGCATCACCAACGACGCCTCGTTTCACCCACTCGCGCGATGGCTCCGACTACAACTACTCCCCCTCGCGACGACTCTCCCGCAGTTCTCTGGCCGGTGCCGACCGTGAGGGTGACAGCATGATGTTCAATAACAGTGGCATGGGTCTACCAGGCGGTAGCAGCGGAAACGGGCTAGGCAATCTGGCTGACGAGTTGGCCGACGCCTTGTCAGATGGCGAGGATGACTACTACGAGGAAAACGGTGCGCCAGACATCGCTGTAGAAGAGACAGACGGCGATGCACCACCGCAGGATGCAGTACGGGACAGTGGTGTCGACGTTGCAAGCCCCAAAGAAAGGAAAAACAAGCACCTCAGCCTGACGCTGCCTTCCGCAACCAATGGCAAAGGTCACCGCAGGAAGGGCAGTCAGTATGACGGGAGCGAGTACGGCTCGGATTCCGACCTCGAATCGCCCGGAATGCCCTCCAGTCTGGTCGCCAAAATCGATGCCGTCGAATCGCTGGCACGAAGAGGAACGGAGAACAACGGTGGACCCACAGACGGAGTCTTCCAGCGCGTCACGGATAGTCTGCGCGATCTGACATCGCAATCCAACGTCGAGGCCAACACCAGCCGACTCATCACCGCACACACCGCTCTCGCCACTCATCTAACCCACCAGACCCGCCAACTCCATAACCTCACCTTCCCGCTCCTCAATCCACTCGCACCACCGCCCGACGCCGACACGATAGAAGAACTGTTGCCTGAGCTCACGGCTCTAATGGAGATGATGCCACGGCCGTCATCAACCGCTTTCGGAGGCATCATGGGCCTCCAGAATCTGACCAACGACCTCGCTGCTACCCTATCGCTGATAGCAGATCGGCTGCAAGAGTCGCGGCAGATCACGACCACAGCCACAAGGAGGCTGAGGACCGCAAAGGAGCTAGTGGTGGAGATGAAGCGGGACGAGGAGCTGCGCGACGAAGGTGAAAGGTGGTTGACGAGGGGCAACTGGAACGAGAAGCTAGAGAAAAGGGCATGTGCGAGTGTGTGTGGGGACATTATAGGTGGCTTTGAGGAGGTTTGCGATGGTTGGCGGGCGCGGTTGGCGCAGGCAGAAGGCGCTCAAGCGTGAGGCCCAAGTCAACTCTACTCGACGAGTATGAGCATGCCTCGTTCGATGCCACGGTGTCCGAAGACTGGGCAGACAGAATCACCCAACAGACACAAAAATCAAGATGCGCCACTGTAAAAAAAAAAAAAGGTGGCTCTGCGAGAAGCGAAGCCGTGCTGGAGGACATCTAGACCCCAGAAGACCTTCCAGGTCGCGGGCAGCTACCAGATTCTGCTGCTAAGATTTCCTTTGTTGTATCTTGGCAAAGATCATGACGATAATACCCTGCGAGCAACATGAGACAGACACTGGCGTTCTTGCAGATACTTAGAGTTTGGGGGGGGGACGGTTCCAGATAGACGGGGTTCCAAAAGACGACGAAAACGATCGTTAACTGCCGATTGGAATAGACTGAGAACTGGGGCTCTGCAAATATCAGAGAAGTAAGAAAAAAAAGTAAAATATATCACATGTCGCCATTTCTTAATGGGTGGGAAGCGCTCAAATGAATATGGCGTTACGGACTTGGTGGATGGAGTAAGCGACAGAAAGAGATGCCTTGAACAGGCTGTCCGAAGCTCCATTAGGCGTGACGAGGGCCACGACGCTGAAGAAGTACAGCTTGCATATAGAATATACTGCCGTGCCTTCCATATGGCTTCACTTCTGAATCTGCCACTTGGATGGCTCACATAAAGCAACTCTGGACATCAGTCCTGGTGAATGAAGCAGAAGTTGGGACACTTTGATCGAGGATACCAGTCGTAATTCAGTACACACCGTCCTCTCATTATTTACGCCTCTCTCTTTACTATATATGTGGACAATGCAAGTTTCTGAGGTCTGTTTACATTATTCATTAACATCACAAAAACCTCATCACCGTTCATATGAATGTCAATTACCAACACAACTGACGACTCCTCCATACAAAGGCACCTGCTGCCTTTTGACCCCAGATCTTCACTAATGTGTGCATCAGAAGGCTATGTAGTGAGCAAAGTGCGTAGGGCTTGCAATCGCAAATGTTGAACCCAGACAAAGCCCCCTGTCGCACACTAGAAAGACAGCTCACATGAGCATATCAGCGGCTAGTCAGTCCATCACACCCAGTTTCCGTGGCGGCGTTGCTGTGGTCGCCGCCGGCTCCTTGTCAGCAGCAGCAGCAGCAGCAGCAGCAGGTTTCTGCTTCTTCTGCTGGTCCTGCTGCTTCTTATCCTGCTTCTTGTCCTGCTTCTTGCCGCCCTCCTCCTGACGCTGCGCACCCGCCGGTGACCTGGAGGAGTAGAGGAAATTGTTCCGCACGTTGCTAATGGAGCCCATGGCGCGTTCGATGGGGCCGGTCATGTTGTTGGGAGGCTTCCACGAGTTGTTGCTGCGAGGGGGCGTGTTGCTTGCGTCGCCATTGCTTGTAGTGATGATGTTGTTGTTGTTGCTTGTATCTGCATCAAAACGGCCAGCCTGGCTACGGTCTGTGTCCGATCCGCTGGTCAGGACGGGGGGCTTGCTGGGTTCAAAGCCTGTGATACCAGGGCTTTTGGATCGCATCTCGCTCCGTTGGCTCTCTTCTTTCCTCAACCTCATCTCACTTCGCTGGGCTTCCTCGCTTCTCTCCGCCCGCAAGACCTCCCAGCTCTGCTCCCAATCCCTCTCGGTACCTTCCAGGTGTGGTAGGTTCGGCGTGACCTCCCGCCGCCTCGTATCCTCGTACGTACTTTCTGCGTGCCTTCGGATTAAGTCATCGTCAGATACCCGACTCTGCACCGGAAAGTCCGTATAGCTCATCTTCTCAAAACTCTCGGGATTTTTTTGCCCACCAAATGCTCTATCCGTGGGAGGCGCCACAGGAGGGGCGGTCTGTCGTGGTAATTCCCGCCGTTGACGTCTCGTCTCCGCCATGTCCCCATCATCATCTACAATCACCACGATCCACACGCCCACCTGGCCGTTTGCCCCCAGCAGCGGCGTGCAATGAATCCAGCGCCTCCGACCCTCCTGCCCAATGGACTCGTGCCCATTCCCGACCAGTACCGTGCCCGTGGACCCCGTGCTCCCCGATGCGCCCGAAGCGCTATCCGGGATCGTCCCGGCGCTCGCGACATTGCGAAGCACGCTCCCAGCGCTGATCCACTTCACGGTCGCTGTGACGCAGTGGCCCTCGGCAAAAGCGTGCTCCAGCTGTTCGTGGATACGCCTGCTGCCGCCAATACGGCTCATGAAATGACTTTGCAGCATCCCTGGCACACGCAGCGTCGGGCTGGCAAACAGGATCCTCAAGCTCGGGTACGGGCGCACGACAAGATAGTTCTCAAAGATTGCTGGCGACCTCGCCACTGCGTTCATACTTGCTGGGTGAGATTGTGAGTCCGCGTTCGGAGGGTGCACGCTGATGTTGATGTTTCCGTTCGCATCTGACACCTCGTAGCCGCGTCGAGAACTGGGGCCCTGGGGAGGTGACAACGGCGGGCTGGATTGATCGTGGAGAACCATCCGAGGCTTGTGCCAGGCTCCGATCGCCTCGAGGTGCTGGCCCTGCTCCTGTTGGGAGCGATGCATACGGCCTCCAAAGCGACGGACAGTCTCAAGCTCCGTGCGGCTAAGCATCTCGGCGAGAAGTCGGAAATCATTGTTCTGATCGAGTAAGCGGGCTGGGTCCCTGGCAGAGGAAGAGGTAGTCGCGGTACCAACGGCCGGAGGGGAGGGCCACTCGAGGTCAGCGCCAAAGTCGCGACGAATGGGTGTGTCGGTGTTGGAGTTGGATTTGGAAGTGTTCTGGCTCCGGCGCCGCTCTTCCTCATCCTGATCGACGAGTTTGCGAAGGGATTCGAGGCCGGAGCAGTCCTTTGCCAGGCCGGATACGTCGATCTGCGCGCCAAGATAGTAACGAACTAGACCCTTTGAGTCGAGCAGCGGCGTACACATGAGCAGATTCATGAATGGCAGCCCGTCCCTGCGATAATTCAGAAAAGTCTCATAATGCTCCTTGCCTTCCGCCAATTTCTCGCGAATGCGCTGGATCGAGAAAGGGTTGGTCCGAGGTCCTTGTAGAAAGCGACAGTTTCGACCCATCACATAGCTTGGGCCATATTGTGTCGTGCGGTGGAATTCTGAAGCATAGGACTGTCGTTAGTAGAAGTTCGAGACGCCATGAATTGTACGGTTCATAATGTCACATCAAAGCTAGGGATGGAGACGTTTGATCATGTTGATGCACACTCACCCTCGGACGCAAAGACTATTGGGTTATCTTTCCTCGAAGGATCCGTAACACAAAATACTTCGGCCAGCCCTTCGCTCAGGTACTGCAGATTTTGCGGCATCATGCCCATGGTTTTTCGTCGCATTGACAACTCCACGATATCCGTCCATACATGCGTAATGTACGCGGGCAAGTCATCTTTCGCGAGTGCCTCGAACGCGGCTGCTGTCTTTTGCTCCAAAGATTCGTTGACAGTCAATTCCGGCAGGGCCTTGGCCGCAAAGTCGCTCGGGTGGTGCTGCAGTTGCAGACCGTCGGGGCGAAGTCTCCGTGAGATGATGCCATTGACATATTCGAGGGCGCGAATGGCCTTTAAGGCTTCCAGTAGATAGTTGAGTAAGGGAACACTTTGTGGCCGATATGTGCTTAGGAAAGTCGAGAAGCGGTGCAGCAGGATTGGGTCCAGTATGATGATTTGCATGTGCTTTACAGAAAACAGCAACTCTGACCGGTGCTCCAGACTGTACGCAGCTGTATTTGCCGCCGGAATGACCAGGTCAAAGCTCTCGGGATCAACGTCGTCTCTGCCGACCGGATGGAGGCCATCCAGGTTGTCAACGCCTATGACTTGCAGGGGAGGAAGAGCCGCCACCGACTGGTCGTCAGTTTGGAAAGACGTTGCTATCGTTCTGGAAGTAGAATGGCTCTCCGCCAGCCGAGAAGGGGCTGTTCCCCTGTCATACGGTGACGCGGGCCGGAGACTGACAGGAGACGCCGGCCGCTCGACGGACCGGTCGGCTGACAGAGATGTGTCACGCCGTGGCGGTGGGAACGCTGGTCTGTTAGGAGGACATGAGAGAGGCTCGTGCTGCAGTGACGGCTCAGGGGACGCCTCGGAGACACTTGGTAGACTAGATTCCCACGAACGCTCAGTCACCGGGTAGAGAGACCTATCATCCATGGCAGTGCACTCGGCGTCATACCTCTTTTCAGCTACCGGCTGGAAAGAATTGGAATTAAGAGGGTTTGGATGCTGGCCGTTCTGCAGCATTCGCTCCCATGTACCCAGAGAAGATTCCGTAAAGTCCGTGTTGATCGTGTTGGAGGACCTCCGGAGAGGAATGTCGGGTATCTCTGCGCCGCCAACATCTTCATCTTCGTGAGAAGTCTCCCGAACAGCCACGTTAGGCGCCGACAGCTTGGAATTGAGAGGCTTCTCTGGAGAACCCGGGTCAGCTTCCTTTGATCGATTGGCTATGGGCGTGTCCGTCGTGTGGTCGCTTTGCACAGCTTGCTCGAATTGTTTTACCCGGCGGGCTATGTTGGGCACGTAGAGAGCGCGGGCAAAGGAGGAGCGCCGCCCACTCTTATTGTCAGTCTTTTCGGGGGCGCTTTCCTTGGTGTCCGCCATGTCTCTGAATTTCAGCCTGCAAGTCCACGTGGGAAGAAGAACGATGAGGCAAGCGGGAGGTGAGCGGGAGCGCAAGCCATCTTCTACTGATCCAATCGTCTTACAATGACAGAAAGTCTAAATTTTCTCCGACAGGATGCGCACCATCAGACCATCCGTTCGCAAGAAAGAACAAAAACCAATTCAACTCTCGGACTTGGGCCGTAGCTATACCTAAGACGCGGAGCCAGTCACGAGGCGAGTTCTCCGGTGTTCCGCCTGGTATCATTGGGTTGGGAAGGCCATTGATGAGACATTCGCCGCCTAGGCGACCAGCATGTCTGCAAATTAAAAACAATAGTACAATGAAGGAAGAAAGGTTCCCTGGGGTAAAAATAGCGAGCGCCACGGCAGCAGGCCTCGCATGGTGAGCGGTCAAGGCGCCGGGCGGTTGAGCGGCACGGTGGTCAGTCGGCTGCAGATCGTGACACAAGATGCGATCTGCTACTTCTGCATGCTTTGCAGCAAGGAAATAAGGTTCAACCCCCAGAAGCCTAGCTCATCCCACTCTCATGTTCTCGGGGGGTTGGGGGGGGGGCCGGGCAGTCTGACAGTGAAGAGACAGTAAAGAGAAGATACCATGTCGCACTTACAACGAAACGATCATACGCTGCTCGCGCGTTGCCGCAACTTTGCTGTAGGCTCGTGAGCAGGGAATAATGAAGTACCGCTATAAGAAAGGACTGGTGCCTGATATGTCGCCATGTGAGAGATGATACACGCAAGGGTGCCTCTTCTTTCTGGTTGGCAATGGCATTTGCGATGCCCCCGGAGCTGCGGTTTTTGGTTACCGAGGCCTGGGATCTGAGGATGGGTTGCTCTCCAGTGTCGCTGGCAAATGAAGTTGCTTGTGACGGTGGAACGCACCAACTTTGGAAGTCATCAAATCCTTTTTGAATGCTATGTAAGCACTGGACATGGCAAGGCTGGACTATGTTCAAAACAACTCGCCGTTGAGTTTGGAAACGCGATGGTTCGGCCCGCCACGCCAGTACAAGCCAGCAGACCTTGACAGCTAGACGCAGCGTGTGTTACCCACATGCTATGTTGCCGTAGCCATCATAGTGCCTGGGTTGTAGTAAGATCAACGTGAGCCAACAAGTACGTCCCTGGCAAGTACGAATACGACATTGGTGTCGTGCTTCGTCCGAGCCCTCATTACTACTATACCCAGTAGTACGTGTCATGGGAGGGGGAAAGATGCCCATTCAGCTTGCCAGCTCACAGTGTCTGACTTTTGTCGAGCATCTAAACTTTTGAGACCTCGCAGACTCGAGCACAGCATGCGGCGGGCCGAGAAGTATAATGCTACGCGAGACGGCACGCGTGGAAAGTCCAAGCACAAAAAGGTACCTAGCTAGTATGCCAACAAGCTAGACGTTGCCGTCGGCGGGCAATTCGAGAAGGACGCGGCTGGAGGGGCCAATCAGGGGGCCCCTTGAATCCAAATCTCAGCCGTGCTCTAAGTCAGCCAGTTGGGTGCGTTGAATGCGGATGGAGCACGGGCTGTGGCCAGAGCTTCTTGCATTGCCCAGCCGTCGGCGCAGGGGGGACTCAGGGCCCGCATTAGTTTGTGAGATGGAATACTATAGTACCCTTGATACCGTGTCTGGCCCTGTTCAAAACAAACAATACCCCTCCTCTCTCGTTGGCCTGCAGGTCCGTGACGCTTTTCCCCACCTTTTTTTCTGTGCGCCTGGATTAAAGCACAGAGTTCATCTCTCAAACTGTCCAGACTGGCGTTTGGTCGCGTCGTACGCGACCAACAATAACACTAGGCCGCCCCTTTTGGCCTCCCTTTCCAACCTGCGGAGCTGCGGGGAATCGGAGCCCTGATTTGAGTGAGGAGTGTTGCAGAGTTTTGTTGGCCGCGGTGTGATGTTTGGCAGAGCGCAGCGCAACAGCAGAGTCTTGAGTCCTGACTCTTGCTCGTGGCGGGCAAATATTATAGCTGAGAGCATTCCTAGACCAAGCTTCCAAGATCGGTGCGCGACGGCCAGAGATAAATAGGCCGCCAACAACAAACAGGTCAGGGCGGGACAGGGAGAGGCGCGAATCAAAGAAGTTTATCGTCGCGAGAGCTAAGTGGGGAGGGAGTGACCGTCAAGAAGGGAGAGCGCATTTCGCCATCGGTGGCTGGTGGACACCGACCTGACTGACACCTCATCACTAACAAACCAAGCGCGTCGTTGGGTGTTGCTAGGTGTCGCTAAAAGTGTAGCTAGCATTGATAGGACACGAGATATTTTGCTCAATTCAATGTATTTACGGGGCAGTAAAATTGCGTGGTAGAATCGCAACTCCTAGAAGTATACTGTCAATCCTAGGTAGCATTTATTATTTCCACGGGATTTGGAAATTGCCAAAAGACATCCACAGTAGAAGCCGTGCTGTGTGCTTTGAGTCTTACACTGAAGTCGAATGCGTGGCCCGAGCTGCGTCGCGCTAGGTCTTTTCCGACCGTGTTCTGCCAAGCGCAACAGCTTGTGATTGGTGAAAGAGGGGCGTTCCCATGGTGGCTCCCGCTGTCAGTCTTCGAACTTCACTCCATTCTGCTGTGCTGGGCCCAGTTTCCATCGCACCCTGCAATTCAACCCCAGCCCTGGCTGCTGCTGCACGACGCTTCGTCTAGGTAATCGACGTCTCTCACTACAAGCTGGAGATCCAATCCGAACTCGCTTGCTCACTCCACCACGCACCCTCCTCCGTCCATCCATGTCGCCGACGACGTGCTCGACCGACCAAGTTAACAGCTTCCCATACCATATCACCAACACATTCGATCACTCGGTCTCCAGAGCGGCAGCGCATTGTTCGCCGTGCTCCATATAGTGGTCCGCAACCACATCGTCATTCGGTCATATGCTATTCGGCGCCGCATTCTTACCATTCACGACAGTAGCATGCGATAAACTGCTCAAGACGTTCCTGGATTCTCGCCCGCCGCAGACAACGTCAACCAGCTGCAAGAACTCCGCCTTCTTCGCCTTCCTGCTTCCACCGTCACACCCATCCCTCTCCACCGAGCGCTCCCCGACTTCACCTCAAGCGATCTCTTGATACGCCACAGCGCGACTGGATACCCCCACGAAGGCATTCACACACCGGAACCCCCAGCAGCTCGGCTTGAGTCCTTCATCATCAAAAAGCAAAGTCGCGCCATCGAGGTCGCCGTACTGGCTTGCCATTGACCTTGAGTCACGGCCATCGTGGCTCGTCTTCACCCCCGCCCACCATGACAATCGACCCCGATAACTTGGAGGGAGGCAAGAAGGGCTACTCTGCTTTTGCAAACAGTCGCGCCCACACCCCATGCAGAACCTCAACCCCGCCACCACAGGCTGAGCGCGCCCGACTGGACGTCAAGCAAAATGCTGAACAGGGTAGTTCGAGACATGCTACTGCGTCGGCTGCACGAGATAGAGATCTGTCAAGAGTCGGGTTGGATGTGGATGCGGTGGATGATCAACTGCGCAGAGCAATGAACCACACACAGCGGGAAGGAACTCCTGTAGGCAGTCCGTCTAGGAAACGGCAAAGGATTAATGGTGACAGGTGAGGTTATTCACACTTGCGATATTGCAAGAGCTAACGGCATGGGGCAGATTCATTCCCTCTCGGACTGGTCAAGACCTACAAGCCAGCTTCAGTCTCCATGAACCCGGCACGCCTTCCAGTGCGGCAAGATCTAAGCGGCCTTCCCACGGCGAGCTGAATTTCCAGCGTAGTGAGTTGTCCCCTGGTCGAGACACGGTCTGAACAAGCTAACTTAATCCGATAGCTGAGCAAGCCAACCGAACATACAACACGCTCTTGCGCGCTGAACTATTCGAGGGCTCAATACCGCAAGCCACACCAACCTCAGCATCTCCAGAGCGTGGCATGCCAGGGTCGTCTCGTTCTGCCACTTCGCATGACGACCCAAGGTCTCGAACACCACCTGCTAATTCTGCTGCTGCTCTGCCACCTACCATGACTCCTTCTACGCCGCACAAGAACTTGTTCTCTTACATGTCGCCGCGTCACCTCAGCGGCATCGGTGGGCACATCACTCCATCCAAGACACCTCAAAGTCGCCACGGTCCCAACTTGGACACCAGAGCGGAAATCTACAGCCTGTCGCCCGTTAGGTTCGGGAGTCAGCAGATGCTCTTGAGCCCGAGGAGGCAGCCCCGAGCTGTCAGCAAAGTCCCATATAAAGTACTCGATGCACCCGAGCTCGCAGATGATTTCTACCTGAATCTGGTCGACTGGGGCTCAGCTAATGTCTTGGGCGTCGGGCTCGGTGCCAGTGTCTACATGTGGAATGCCCAAACCAGCAGGGTGAACAAGCTGTGCACCCTGGAGGGTGAGGACACCGTTACGAGTGTGGCATGGATACAAAAGGGAACGCACATCGCCATCGGCACAAACAAGGGTTTGGTGCAAATATGGGACGCTGAGAAACAACGACGCCTCAGAACCATGAGCGGACACACCGGTAGAGTCGGGTCTCTGGCATGGAACTCGCACATTCTCACGTCAGGATCCAGGGACCGTCTAATTTACCACCGCGACGTCAGAAAGCCCGACCAGTGGGTACGAAAGCTCGTCGGTCACAAGCAGGAAGTCTGTGGCCTCAAGTGGAATGCAGATGACGGACAACTGGCCTCCGGTGGTAACGACAACAAGTTGATGGTCTGGGAAGGCCTTAATGAGACACCTTTATGGAAATTTTCAGACCACACTGCAGCTGTGAAGGCGATCGCTTGGTCGTCGCACCAGAGGGGCCTCCTCGCGTCGGGCGGCGGCACGGCCGACCGGCGCATCATATTCCACGACACTCTCAAAGGGACTGTCATCAACGAAGTCGACACAGGCAGTCAAGTGTGCAACCTCGCGTGGTCCAAAAACTCCAATGAGATTGTCTCAACACATGGTTACAGTCAAAATCAGATCGTCGTGTGGAAATACCCGTCAATGACCCAAGTAGTCAATTTGACAGGCCACACGTACCGGGTTCTCTACCTCGCCATGAGTCCTGACGGACGCGTTGTAGTGACAGGAGCTGGCGACGAGACGTTGCGCTTCTGGAACGTATTCGGAAGGAAACCAGGTGCAAGGGAGGATACCGAAAGTGGGAGCGGCCGCCTTTCTGACTGGGGCATAATTCGCTGATGGTCTTCAAAGTGGATTTTTGCTTGTCTTATTGCGACTCTGCATTTTGCAATTGTCACATCGTCGGACAGCTCATGACCGTCACCTCTTCAAAGCTGTCTCTGCAGCATCTCATTGGGCCGTCCTCGACCTATCTGCTCATGCATTTACAGGTGTTTGAAAGGGCTCGCTCACTGGACTGCATCGCATCCTCAACTACATTTGGTTCACATGCTGGCTAGGAGGCCATCAACTCCATACGCAACAATTTCTTACTTTCTTCAAATTCCTCCCTTCAATGCAGTCAAACTTCACCAGCAAGTCACAGCATAGCACCACAGTGCAGCAAACAACAGGGCTGCAACGGTATTGCATGGCGGTAATTTTGATGCATTACAAGCAAGCAGAGCAAGGCGAAGAGTAAACCTCAGGTATTGTGAGTGAGGCAAGCTCTGATTGGGCAAGTTTGGCTTCTTGGCAGGCGCTTCCAGGGGCACAGGATAGGAAACTATGAATCGAAGTCAGACGACATGGTCTGGCAAGGCAATGGCATAGGCAGGACAGTCTGCTTTTAATATTGGACCTGGTGAGCTCTTCTGATCCACCAAGGTAAGGTGCGCTTTGCACCAGCTGTGTACAGACATAAGGAGCTTAGGGGGAACATGGTTCGGGGCTCTACAGCGGTTGATTTGGGTTGACTTAACCAAGCGGTCTGGGGAGTAAGGACTGAATTTGGTGGCTTACATCGTAAGGAGTTGGGGGGATGGTGAAGGATCACTCGCCACCCAATCAAAGACATACCATAGACCGTATGAGATATGAATATGATGATGAAAGGAAGCGATGTGCTTCACACTACTCTATGCATGCTTACAGACTCCTGGCTTTGATTGCAGTTGTGCTCTGTGTCTATGAAAAAAATGGGGGGCTTCTTGGAAGGCTTCCTCTTGAATCATATTTGCTTGACGCTAATTTGTTTGAACAAGCCATGTCGGACAGAACGCACTGAGCCTTGGCCACAGCAGTCGCTTGCAGAGCTTACCTAGGTAGGTAGGCATACATGCTTGTAAAACCACCTCTACTCAGTCAGCATATTGATGCTCAGAATACACCTTAAGGTATAAGAACGAAGCATCCGGGATTAACCAGAGTGACCAGTGACTATAAATCATATGAATCAAAGCCACGTGCAACTACTTAGCTTTGCTAATTGGGATATGTTTTGCATTGCATTTCAGCTACCTTGTCATATACCTAACGACTCGCAAAGCTACCTAGCTAGATTGAATGACCTGAGTCCACACCGGTGCCAAGGTATTTGCAATAACCACATCCCCAGCATCGTTGGGGTGAACCCCGTCCCTCAGGTCGGTGTTTCCCAGTGGAAAGACGGCTGCTACATCAGCAATATAGATTGGGGAGGCCGTAGTGTTTTGGGACTGCGCCCACGCTGGAATGGCGTCGTTGAGAGCTGTAATGGCGGACTGTGCGGACGGAAGGGAGATGACCGTATCAACCTATAGTATATCCATTGTCTCAGTTACCCGACCAAACATGCGGAATTAATACCCCAGTTTCCCCTTTTCCTTGGAGCAGGAGCATTATGACAAGGAAACTGACAATGATCTTCATATTTAGGTTGTTCGAGCGCATCTCCTGGACCATCTTTGTATACGCAGCGATGATATCACTAGTCGAGTGCGACTGAGCAACATCGTTGGTGCCCAGCATAAAGTTAACGACATCGGGTTTGGCGCTGGCCAACCAACCAACCAGGTTGGTGTTAGCAATGTTAATGGCCAGATAGCCCGAGTGGCCTTCGTGGTGTTGGTCCCAGTTGCTGTGCGTGGCGACGCAGTTCTGCGTGTTGTCCGTCATGGACCCCACGAACGAGATGTTGGAGGTGACGTTGGCGTCAGCTAGGAGGTCCCAGAGCTTGGCTCGCCAGCAGGTGATCTCTGTGATGCTATCCCCCAGAGGCACTGTGCAAGAAAGAATCTCTTCTATCAGTAACGGTTTTGATTTCAGTTTCGGGGCTGACAGTTGTTTGTGTGGCAACTTTACTGATCTTGAGGGACGAGGCTATGCCTGTCAAGCAAAGTGTGGTGAGGATCGATCTCAAATACATCTTGGCTCCTTTTCTTTACAGTTGTCCTTGAAAGTGTTGAGATGAACTGAAGTTTGTTGTCTTATGAAGGGGATCCGTAAGACAGACTTCCAGGACTTTTGGCTCAGAGGAGTGTCTACCTAATGAATCATGACTTTATACTAGGTACGCAAGACCGCAAGTTGTTACGTTTTGGAGTCGAGTATGCACAATTTTGCCTGAACAGAACTCGACAGGTCATTAAACCAAATAATTTATTCCTAATTAAGGTCTTGCGATGCATCTGCAAAGCTACCTACCTACTCGACTTGGCATGCGGGCACAGTTGACATCAAGAGGATGATAGGCTAAACACAAATAGATTACAGAATACTTGCAAAGATGCGCAATTCACTTTTACTATATTGAAACTTTAGAGGTTGATTCCGAGCGGTCCGTAATGGTGCACTGGCGTCCGCATTGGGGAATATATTGAGTGTAGATGAATGTAAGGTAATAAGGTACTGTGATTGGAATAAATTTTCGTCCAATACGAGCTCAGAAGACTTTACAGACCCCTTTCTACGAAGTAAGACCCGAAATTTCAGTAATTTATGGTGATCTGTAGATTAGTAATTTAGCACTCGACACTGGATGCTTCGTGCTTCGGGTCAAAGACAAAGTTTGTATCTCGGACTTTACGGGATTATGTATTTCAAATCACCTAAACCTGCTTGTCTTAATGCCAAAATCGAAGTTCAATATTCTACGGCGTGGGAAAGAGGGTAGTGATGATAAAGACAGGGTGTCAAACTTGACTTGCTCATTTGACAGCTTCAAAGGCTCGTTGAAGACAGTAGGAGTGAAATAGCCAAATATAATTCTTATACACTTCGGTAAACCAAAGCAGAAGCAGTTCACGTAAGACCCGTCTACGAATATCTCTGCACTACCGAAATTCCGCTTCTTTGTCCTGGTAATTAGGCACATGGCTCTCCTCCATGTTCGGGGCTGAAAGCCCACAGAGAAAAACGATTAGGGTCGCAATCTGGAGCAAACTTCAACACAGGTGTTCTAGAGAGCATTTTGGAAATTTCATGCGTTATTTCGAGGTTACAACAACGTTGGGAGGCTCGTGGCAGAATCGAAACAAAGTAGGCTTGGTCGATTTGCTCCTCAGGCCTGACAGATGAATTTCTCAGCTAAGCCCTTCAGACAGTTATATGGATGCCACCATGGTCTCGATGTGATTTAGCACCGCCACTGGCCTTTCCTAGGATGAGATATCGCAGGCTGACCACCACCTAAACACCCGTGCATTCGACACGTATCTGCACGCTGGTTCGATGATATGCAGTCCACCCTAGAATCTAGGTCCTCCCTTTGCGTTCATGCAGGTTTATAGGGGCGGCCTGACAGCGCTCCTAAACACTGAGTATTGTAGTTGCCTGGAAGGGGAAGGTAGGAAGAGGACGGTACGCAGCAAACACATGTCTCTAATACCCAGGCTTCACGCCCGATTTTCAAAGATCCGCCGGGGCTGATCTGCTGTCTGGGTATCAACCGCCCCCCATCTCAGGTTGGTAACTTTAGAAGGAAGATCGACCTGTGGATGACGCAGTACCGATATACCTGGGGACCTACCTAGTTGCCAATATATCTGTCAAAGTGTAGTCGAAACTACACTTCTATTGACGCACCAAACAATCCTATGCAAATGACAGCCTGGACGCCCCATGCTGCAAACCGTTACTCACCTCAAATTCTCTGGATGTTGTACGGAATAGCCAGCGGGATTTCAACCTTGAATGTTCTGGCGGCTGTCAGCGTCATCTTGGCAGCCAAGGGCCAAGGCAGCCTACACCTGTCAATTTTCGACCTTTTCAGGGTGGGGAAGGATGCAGTCGTACATGTCCAGATCGCGCCGAAGACACTAGCGGCAAGGTTCCTCTTCTGTAATATCTCAAAGAGGCGACAATCTATGTTCCCGCGGTGGAGTATGGCACCTCGCCGTCAGCGGTAAGTAATCCGGCCCCGAGTGTGGAAGATTTGCAGCTGGATGAAGTGCGTCTGCTGTATATCCAATCCAGCGATGTCACATGGAGTATGGATTCGAGATAGTACAGGAGTATAGAATTCCTAATCAATACTGTATCCATTTCCCCAACGTGTACTTACTTGTACTTAGAATGGTATTCCAAATTACTTGTGGGGCGTCTACTGGTAGGGGAGATGGTAGCCCAGATGAGATATCAAGTATCCTCGCACCAAGATCAGATGGGGAGGTACTTGAGCAGGGTAATCCGGAACTTGCCGCGCTGTATATGATCGGCCAACGACATGCCCAAAACTGCCAAGTCGTCTTCCACTAAGACGGAATGTTGAGAAGGAGCAACACAAACTTTTCCCCCAAAAAAGCCATAAATCTGGGCGTGTCGCAAACATTTAATCACAGTCACCAGCCTCAAACCGCCAAGTCAATGAGGTAATTCTGACTTTCTGTTAGGACTCGGATCTCGGACGATTCATGTGACCAGCTGGCCTTCCACGTTGCAATGATAAGAGGACGTCTTTGCTCTTACCTTCCCCGACTAACACCAGCATCACGACGACCTGCCGCTTTTATCGAATACCATCCACGCCTTATCAATATCACCAGCGCCACACCGCGCCGCGCCAGCAGCTCAGTTCCAAAAAAGCCTCACTCTCCATCATCTGCACGCAAGCCGCTCTCCGCCATGGCTAACGACGAGGAAATCTCACAATACCTGAAGGAGACGCACGACCGGGTCTTCGAGCACAACACCCGCTGGGCCGCCGAGAAGCACGCTCAGGATCCGGACTTCTTCGTCTCCCTCAGCGCTGGTCAGAGCCCCAACTACCTTTGGATCGGCTGCTCCGACTCGCGCATCCCCGCCGAGCAGATTACTGGTCTGGAGCCCGGCGAGGCCTTTGTCCACCGGAATATCGCCAATCTGGTCAACAATATCGACCTCAACGTCATGTCCGTCATCAACTACGCCGTGGAGCACCTTGAGGTCAAGCACATCGTCGTCTGCGGTCACTACGGCTGTGGTGGCGTCAAGGCCGCCATGACTCCCAAGGACTTGGGTCTGTTGAACCCATGGCTACGTAACATTCGCGATGTCTACCGGCTGCATGAGAAGGAACTGGATTCCATCGAGGGCGATGCGCGCTACGACCGTCTCGTAGAGCTGAATGTCATTGAGCAGTGCCGCAACGTCATAAAGACCGCTGCGGTACAGCAGTCTTATGAGAAGAAGCATTTTCCAATCGTGCATGGTTGGGTCTTTGGCTTCAACGATGGGCTGCTCAAGGACCTCAAATTTGACCACACAAAGACTTTGGCCGATATCCAGAAGATCTACAATCTCACGAACTAGTGGTCGTGGGAAGAGATAGGCCCAAAAGACCAGCTGGGAAATCATGAGTAAAGGCTAGAATTAGAGTTGAAGCGCCTCCGCCTGCTGAGCGAGCCGGTTGAGAGTTTTGGGCCGCAGTATCTTGGCACGGAGGCCGAAGCGCGGTTAGGCTGGAGATCGGGTCACGCCGGTTGGGAGCCCCGGGGGGGGGGGTGGACGGCGTTGCTTAGGGGTGGGTAGATTTCATTGAAAGTTGTACTGAAGCGGATATTCTCGCAGTATGATTCATATCAACACGCTTTTCCTCCGTGGCTCATATGTGCCTCCTCAGAATCAAGGGCCGCCACGATCGTTCCTGTGTCCATACTCCTGCGCGTCCCAGACTCGTTGACTTCACAAGGGCTCGGGCCCTCTTTCCATCTCTTATGTCACTCCAAGCCATCACTTTTTCTCTCCATCATCGACCGTCTCGACTATTTCATCATGACCAGCATCCACATCCATCTTCCGCGCTGCAACCCTCTCAATCTCGGCATGCAGTCTCGATTCTCCCTTCTTGGTCTTCCACGGCTTGGGTCCCTCATGTGAAAACAAGATCTCAATCTCCTCGAGTGTCTTGCCGCAAGTTTCAGGATAGAAAACAAAGAACCAGATCGCGGCGACAATACATAACGCGCCAAAGATTATGAAGATCCTCCACTGAATATTCACAAACGCTGGCGGCGTGAAGAGTCCCAGCGCAAAGTTGAATATCCAGTTGCTCAACGCCGCCATGGACATGCCCGTGGCGCGCGTGCCCAAGGACCACACCTCCGCAGCATACAGCCAACAGACAGGCGCGAGCGTGAGCGCATAGACAACGATGAGGAGGTACGAGAAGACAATGACGGTGTTGGCGGGGTTGCCGCTCGTGACCGAGAAGACGATGTTGGCGTTGCCGTTGACACCTTCGGGAACAGGCGTGTTATGAGCGCCCATCACACCACCAATGACGAAATGGCAGAAGCCCATGCCGAGAGCACCGTAGATCAGGAGTGTACGACGGCCCAACTTGTCGATGAAGATGAATGTGACGCCGGTAAAGAGAATGAAGACGGCATACTGGATGCCCGAAGTGATCAGGCCGATGTTGCCGCTCAGACCAGCCATCTCGGCGATGTAGGTCAGGTAGTAAACGATGACATTAGCCCCAGCAAGTTGCTGTATAGTCATTGTCAACAATCTCGATCCACGTGAGGACACCTGGGAAGGTAGCTCTAGATCACTTACCTGCCACGCCTGCACACTCATACCAGCCATCGTCCTCTTCCACATACCATTCTTCACAAACTTCCTCCACCCGCGTCCAGCCTCCAGCTCCGCTTGCATTGTCGTTACAATCTCCTCCCACTCGGCAACGACCAGCGGATCATTCTCATTCCCGCCCGCCTGAATCTGCGCCAACGTCCGGATCGCCTCCTTCTCGCGGCCAACTTTTGCCAGCCACCGAGGCGAGCGCGGCAAAAAAGGCAGACCTGCCATCAGGAAGAAGCAGGGGATGAACTGAATACCCCATGCGGTGCGAAACGAGGCAGGCCCAGGGATGAAACTGCAGCCAAAGCCGATGAAGTACATGACCAGGATACCAACCTCAATGGCCAGCTGCTGAATAACGATGATGGACCCGCGCTTCTCTGCCTTGGCAATCTCGGCCAGATAGACAGGCACCTGGCTGGAGGTGACGCCAACGGTGATGCCATTCAGTATACGGCCCGTGATCAACATTCCGACATTTCGCGAGGCGACCTGAATGGCGGTACCGATGAGCCAGAAGACACACGAGAAGAAGATAGAATCTCGACGTCCAAAACGATCCGAGAGAGGTCCTGCACATGCAGAACCTATAACAGACCCTGCAGCAAGGGCGGAGCCGATGGCGCCTTGAATTACACCCGAAGGGTTGTTGTAGTAGTCAATGTATTGCCGTGTCACGACGATGGCAGAGATAGACGAGATATCAAAGCCGAACCTGGAACGAGAGATATGGGAGTTTAGCTAGCTACCTAGTTGGTCCGGGCAAGGGGTGGGGGGCCTAGGGCGCGAAGGATGGGAGAACGCACAGCATGCCACCTAGGGTGGCTATGATGGCTACGAAATACACATTGTATATCTTGGGCAGCGTGGGAAGCCCCATGTTGGCTGTCAATGCTGCCTAGAGGGCGATATAGTAGCAAGTCTGGAAACTGCAATGGTGTATGTTGGGAATAAGGACAAATTTCAATCCTATAGGGCAATCTGGGGCTTCCTCTCAACTTTATATGTTGAATTCCTGCTCAAACACTAGCCAGCTCGTGATCAACTTATTTTCTGACCCGACTTTCTGGAATGGTACCCCTGCGATGCGACCTTCTCTTTGTACGCGGAGAAAACTATATTTTCATTGCCTTCGTTCGCTTGGCTGGCTAGCTTCATACTAGAACCGGAACACGTCCGGGCGGCCCAGTCTTGGCCGGTGGGGATATCATTGGGGATGACCTAGTCGAAGCTCTCTGCCAATTATTGCCAAACCTTTTAGTAAGGATATCGGACCATGGCCAAGAACACCACGAGGTCAAACGACTCCCGAGCTCGAATCCTAAGTGGTGCGCTTCTGCATGGTACTGTACCTACGTCGGATGTTTCGACACGCAGTAGGTATAAACCGGGGCTGTTGCAACTCCATTTAGGTGCGCCGGCGAATATCTGAACTGCCAATGGCAAGATTGGCTACATACCTGGACATCAAGGCGAGTATACTGATATTTGCATACCTAGGTATATACTCAGCAGCCCCACAATTTGTGACAGACTCAATATGCTGGTTATGAAACTGGGGCAAAAGCTGGGGTCCCCACACTCATAGTACAGTACATGAGATCACTCGAAATTGCTAATTGACATTGGTTCGGCAGATTTGCCTATTACTTTCTCCACCTGATATTGAGCCCTGTCGGGTGTCTCAAACAGAGGCGGTAACAGACACTCCAGAAGCAGGACGGCCACCTGGTGCTTTGTGCTCCACGCAAAATGCAGACATGGCCAGACAAGAATTGCAGATTAGTATAAGCAGTCATTATAGTGGCTGAATGTTTCATTGTTTGAGTAAAAGCAGAATAGACATGCTTTGTCTAACACTAGTAAGGGCAAAGTACATAGTGCACATTTAGACCGGACCACGACTTTGTTCTTGTGTGCCATACAGGACAAACAGACGAGGGCCATTTACCACAATGCTTATTGTAGCATTTTCCTATTGTTCGGTGCATTTCAAGAGGTGAATAAAATCTGAGGCTTATAATAAAGGCGCATCCGTCTCATCCTTGAGATGGTAGTAGCCAGCAGAGTAACAAGCTTTCGTTCCTGAAGAGCAGGTAACTACTAATACACACCGTCCACCCCTCTGTCACTGTTCGCAAGTCAGTTTGATTCAAGTCTGCAGGTGTGTACCGTAACGATTTTCTATTCTTTTCATACAAGAGCAGTGTCTTTACAGTGATACACCCTAGCGAGAGTACCGAGCAGAGCTGCAATACTACTCAACAGGCCCCATAATTCCGTCTCGACAACAGACTGACGATGTCTGCTAAGAATAACAAAGAAGCAGGCAGACACCAATTTCCACACACTTCTCACCTTGATTCACGTAGAGACCCCAAAGGCAAGGCAAAAGCCATTGAAAGCTCACAGAGTAGTGGCAACAAACCCAGCCAGCTAGAGCAAACTGGTGTTCACGACATAAATTCAGATTCTCTCTATCAGTATCTTCTACGAGATGTACAAGACCCCAGAAAGCCACAGCTGCGTAACGAACGGCGCCGTGCAGGAATTGCCGAGTCCAACCAAGGCGGTAAATCTACCAGAGCCGTAGACAGCTGGTGGCCCCAAGATGCTATGCCTGAGAGCCTACCGGCTCCAGATACTAGCATCTTTGAGCAACTTGCCAAACTATCCCCGAATCCCTCGATGTATATGATTACGAGCAATCTTAAGCGGAAGGCGATAGCCGAAGTACACTACTGGGCGACATTGGAAGACCTACTCTATAAGGATGTTGCAAGTCGAAGAGTAGCATATGTGAGCATGGCTGAGTTTCTCAGGCGGTTTCACTACGAGCTTCACATTCAAAACTCTCAAGATGACAACACAGGTTCAACTTTCATCCTCTTTGTTCAATTTGGCTTAGACCCGACTGCCACAATACACCCCGTAGTTCAACAAGATCGGTCTATCTCCGATGCCATTCAGCATTATCATGCTTTCCTCAAGTCAACTGACTTACCTGCCTACAGACAAGTCTTGCGTTTTCATTTGGAGTTCTCCTTTCGACCTAACGGCTACCTCTCGGCACGGCCATCACAGCGGATTACCAACCACTACCTCAACCTCCTCAAGCACCCAACCGTTCTTAACAGTGATGGAACTCTTGTACGCCAAAGGAAAGACACCACCAGACCATCGCATCTTCAAGGACTTGAGCAGGGAAAAAGCTTGAAGAGATCCAACAGTATTCGAACATCCTTTTCAGACTTCGTGCCTAGTCCAAGACCAACGCAATCAATCAAGAGAGTTTTGAGCGGTCTTCCAGATAACAAGGTGCCACTAAAGCAATTTGGCAAGAATTTGATCCCTGATGGTCTGCTCAAGCTTGATGGTATATTTCATTCGGACAAGCAACCCAGTGTTCTTGCAAGCCTTGGCCCTCGGATGGGAGTAGCCGGGATTTATAATCTTGACGGGGGCCTACCGGATACCCAGTCTCCTGATATAGATGAGTGGAGGGCGTGCTGTAGTCTTCTCCCCGGCCTGGACCCCCTTGAGCTGTCCAAAGACATTCGGGCACGATCAATTCCCATATTACGCTCCACTCTCCGTATAACCCCTCCCCAATTCTACAGCGCCGTAGAGATTCTGCGCAGGCCGGCAGGCTTCCTCGCGCATGATATGGGTATCGGTAAGACACATACAGTACTGGCAGCAGTAGCTCTCAGAGTCCTTGTCCTAAACTCTAGACGGACCTGTGAACAAGCCTGGAGTAGTGGCTCCAAGAGTCAGCATCTCAGTAGGAACGCACGACCCCAACAGGGACAGCAATGTCCTAGCCAGATCAAAAGGCCGGGGGATGTGTTATGCTACTGTGTGCCTGGAGGTCTCACTCGGGAGATAGGCCGACTCACGCGGGGTGTGTCCCTGATCCAAGTCCCAGTGAATGCCAGGACGGAGTGGGTCAACTCCATCGCTCACGCAAAGTTCAGCAAAGCTAGCTACGACTTCGTTGTTGTCTCCCAATCCTCGGATGTCCCTGCAGAGCTCAAACGAGGTCGAGAGTTCTTCAAGGTGTTTGGGAGTACTTGGAGATTGAATCCCACGTTGAAGCCGGGCAATCAGACCGCGCCACATGACCTTGAGGCAGCTGATTTTGACTGGGAAATCGGTGCAAATTTTGGACACCTGGAGTCGTATGTCTTTATCACCAGTCACACTGACGCAACGTGGTACGACATGTTCAAAATGTCGCTCAACGGCTTGCCTGTCCAAATCTACGCAGCCCCCGTAGGCCTCAGCTTCATCGACGAAGCGCACAATCCGAATCTTTGGGCGTCTGGTAATTCTGCATCACATGCCTGCACCATGGCTCGGTAAGTAAATTTGTTGGCTGGTTCCCTTGAGAGTCTTTCATTCCGTGCTTGCGCATCAAGAATGACATTCATGTGGCTTCCACGCACCCTTGCTACTCGTTTCCCCTTATCCCGTTACCCATTCCATCATTCATTTTCGTGGACAAAGGCTGACTTCTTATCTTAATTTCAAGTGCCCACAAAGCCGTTGCTAACTGTGCGAACTGGTTCGTAAGCGGCACACCGCTCCCACAAACGCCATTTGAATCCATTTCGAGCCTTGCCAAACCAATGAATTTGATAAATTCTCAAAAGCAAGCGCAGATCCAAGAACTTGAACGCTCATACCAGCAATTGAGGTCTGCAAACAACCCGGGTTTGAGAGATCACCACCTATTCATATTAAATTTGCGAGGCGTGTTTGAACCCAGCACAATACTTAGATTCAGGCACTCTACAAAGTTTCTGGGTCAGCAACTTTCCAATATTACACAGTTTCAACCCGAGTTAGTCATTTTGAAGACGTCTTGGAGGTTGAAGACACAAATGCAACGGCTTGCTGCAAGAGCTGAAGCCCGTACCGCTCCGGGCTACCCGCCTGCGCAGGCTCTCGAAGTCAACCAGGGAGCAATGGTGGCCCGTGACGAGCTCTACTTCGTGTCACTCTTTCCAGCCGCAGCTGAGATAATCAATGACGGCACAATGAACGTTGACGATCGGGTCATCCGCAAACAAATCGTGACACTCGAGGACAGGAGAAAGGTGGCCTCTCTGCCAATGGTGCGGGATCACCTGAGCAGGGTGATCTCCAATGATGGTCCCAAGCTGAAAGCGATTCTGGAAGAAATTTCAAAAATGAACGAGGCTGATCGACTAGACAGGCCGGCCCCTGTGAAGCCTGCCCGAGGCAAAGCACCACCGACCTATGGGAAAGAAACCAACAGAGTGAGGAAGATGGTCATCGTGACTCCCAACCTCACGACTGCGATCTTCCTCTTCATGTATTTGAGGCAGCCGCACCTCTCAGTGCAGTATAACCCCAACCCAGTCTTGCTACACAAAGATCTATCTGTTGCAACCAGGAGCGCAATCATAATGGACTTTAGCAAAGAGATCGGTGGTCCCAGGATATTGGTCGGTCCTTTCGATACCATTGGAACCGCAACCAATCTACAACGTGCTAATTACCAGATC
Source organism: Gnomoniopsis sp. IMI 355080 (assembly GCA_027946555.1). Taxonomy (NCBI): domain Eukaryota; kingdom Fungi; phylum Ascomycota; class Sordariomycetes; order Diaporthales; family Gnomoniaceae; genus Gnomoniopsis; species Gnomoniopsis sp. IMI 355080. Next base: position 41,249 of record JAPEVC010000016.1, read on the forward strand.
CTCACCTCACCGTTGCCCCGGATTCGTGAAGTTGCTCAGGCCTTCGGTAGAACGAACCGGACTGGCCAGCCCTTAAAGGTTCATCATACAATATTGGTACTGGAGGACAATCCTGCTGACACGGCGAACTTGTGCATGCTTGCACAATGCGAAATCAAGTCTAACATATACAATCTGAGCCAAAAGCTGGAGATTCAGCCAATGTAGACTACAGTGACTGGAAATTGATTGTCCGGGCACGCGGATTTACAATGACATAGTACCCAGCATAAAGAATAATTATAAGTTACCCAGATCGAAATTCGATTCAATAATTTAGTAAATATGTAAGTGTTAAGAATACCTGGTGATACTGCAGCTCTGGGAAACCACAGAAATTACCTCACAGAAGTTCGAGGTCTGACGTGACCCATGGCCGCCCGTCTAGTAGACGGGCATCTTGAAAGCATTCAAATCGTAGGTCCAACTGTCGATGCTTTCTTGACTGTAGACACATTCCATCGTCGAATTGTCGTGCCAAAGGGGCCGGAGAGGGTACCGACAGATCTGCTGGTTTTGTCCAACGTTCTCTCCCAACAGGACCGTCCCGTTGAGAGTGTCAGGTGCATTTCCGTTCTCCACCCAGTCAATGAGGATCGGAAGGTTCGTTTGTGGCCAGGGCCCATTAGGCTCGTAGGCATTTGGAGCGCAGTGCGAGCCACCAGGGACTAGGAATAGCCTGTAGAAGTCGTCGATCGCCTCCACGCTCTCGTTGTATGTTGCGCCCGGGAACAGGATCTTTCGCACGGAGTTCCAGTAGTACACTGAACTGGCCGTCGGGATACTGTAGTCGGACTCACCGTGAAAGTGGATAATCTTTGTCCCTGCGTCCTCAATAGGGGACAGGTCGGGCCAATTGGTCATGAGGCTGTCCTCGTACCTATCCCAACCCTTGTATATCCAGTCCCGAAGCGTGTCGTAGGTGACGTTATTGAGGTTGGGGAGATTATCGCCATCCACTAGGTCGAGGAGAACCTCCACAAAGGATCCACCGAGGGATGTGACATCGAGCTCCCATTCTCCAGTTGCCTCGTTGTAGATAGTTTCGGCGTCGGTCCATGTTGATGACGGAGTGTAGGAGAAATAGACCCGGTTGCCTTGACTATCATGGAGACCGTCCAAGATCTTCTGGGCGACCGCGATGCCCTGGGCACTCACACTGCCGTTTTGAGCTGGTGTTGAGACTCCATATCCTGAGGCGGCGGCGCAGGAATAGGGCAGGCCGAGAGTGGAGCTGATATTGTATGCCTCGGTGCACAAATCGGTACGTGAAACGACACCATCGACCTTACCATCCAGGGGATCACATGCTGTAATTGTTGCGTTCATGATCGCTTCCAGCTCACAAGGAGGACTATTACTAACTGTCAGAACTTTTGGGGGCATGAAGGAACTGCAACTTTGCCAAAGAGCCGCTCACGGGTAGTAGTCCATCGTCTGCTCCACCACATTGGAATAGAGATGCTGGACCTGTTGGAATGCGAAACGGAAAGCAGGCGCTCCTATAGTAGCACCATCGTAGGCATCGGCAAATCTTTGTCCCTGACTCCAACCCTCGCGGCCACCTTCTGAGCATCCCTGGCAAAGGCTGTCAGCAACGCCATGGCAAAGATACCAGACTTTCTCACCTGATAATACGTGTAGACTTTGGTGCCGTTAGTTTCATAGAAGTTGCTGGTAAACGCCCTTCCCAGCAAGCTGAGCTCTCGGATGGCCTGGTATCCGAACATGTAGACATTTTGCCAATCAATTGTACCGTTTTGGACGAGGAAGGTGGCGATTGCGTTGTCCTGATTCGTGCCAAAACCTCCGTCTGTCTGGCCTGCCACTGCGCCGTACTGCACGCCACCAGGTAAAGACTGTAGTCCAGAGTTGATAGCGTAGCCGCCTGATGGATATTGATTTCAGAATCTTGCACAAAGCCAAGGGACAGAGTCGTACTTACCCCCGCCTGTTGTCAACCAACGATTTTGGAATTTGTCGGGGGTAGGCAACCACATTGTCAGAAGAACTGAGTCGTCTCGGCCATCGTGGCTGTAAGTGAATGTCACATTGCAGTAGTCGAAAGTGGCGGCGGGGAAGAAGGCCGAATAAACGGCTCCAACGGAGAAGTTGTAGACCGGGTTTGCGGTGACGGAGGTCGCATCGACAGTCAGAGCATAGTCATCGTAGTATCCACTTGCAGGAAGATGTGCTGCTACGTAGGAGGTGGTGCAGACATCGGCGAGGCTTGCTGCATGAGCTGTAAGAGCCGTTGCAGCGAGCAAGCTCGCGATGTATGTCTTTGAGCCCATTCTGTTTGGTTTTCAATGGCTAAGGAAACGGATGCGAGAGTGGGGTGGCCGAAAAGACTGCCATTACTGTAATTGATATTCTGTGCGCTCCTCTGGGATTTTTATACATTGAAGTCACCTTGTCAAGGATGTTTCCCCGCCATTACAGATGCGTTCAAGGCCCCCAGCTCGGCCGAGCTTTCAGATGAAAAAACGGACATATTCTGGTGACTGCAGCCAAGAACGCGTCATCGGAGCGGCACCCATAAACAGTCCAGGTCGTGTCCGGATGGCAGGGCCCTCATCTCGGTACTCGACGGATCCCAGAATTGTTTCCTTGATTTCTTGCTAAAATGAAAACCCCATGGGGAACGAACGAATCGAGTCCCGAACCGGCACGCTCACAGCCGGGGCGCCGGGGCACACAAAGGGGCGCAGAGATCCACCTGGCAGTCTACCTAGGTATGGGCCTGCTCACCGATGCTTAATTTCGCAAGATCCTGCACGAGATGGAGATGCAGGTACAGACCTCCCAATTCCAGTCAAAAATTACGTCCGATGTAGCCACCCTTGAATACTACCATGCATGTATTTAATCAAATCCACGGCCTGTGGCAGCCGATCCGACCCGCCACACCGATACGCTAGTATTACTGTGATTGTGCCCGAGTACTCGCTTTCCGGAGTCGGACTGGAGACATCTGGTGATGATAAGTACTTACGCGGATCACCGTATTCGAAATACTTCAAAGACTACCACTGCAATTAGGAAGAAGTTAAGCCTACGTGTTTGTTTACATGATTTGAAAGCCACCGACCAGGTTCTGGACTTTAACGCATAAACCCTCACTATCACGGGCCGCCTGCTTCTTACCTAGATATGTATTTTCCATAATAACTTCGGAACGAATGATAAGTAGAGTCAACTAACTGTAAAGCTTTAATCCACCTACCGATTTGTCGAAAAACACAATAGTACTGTAGCCAATGAGCATGTAGGAAAGACTGCAATATGCATAGTATTTTCTTAAAAATAACCTTCTCCGCATTTCCACCTAGGTATAAGTATGGTTACGTAAGCTCTATATGCATACCTTAAGGTATCCTTAGCCTATCTTGAGATATCTCCACTGGTCTCAACGTCGATTGATTATCGCAACCCACGAACTTGACGGTGAACCCCCGAGTATCTTGTTTTAAAGACTCAAAACAACATGTCCACTCAAAATACTCAAGATTGGAAAGTCAAGGCGGAACAGAAATACAAACAAAGCCAAGACTTGATTCCGGAAGCCTGGAAACTTTCTCCTGAGGTGACGCAAGATCTTGTCCGCCCGTTGGAGACAGCGAATAACAATCTCATTGAACTTGACATTCCTCGTCGATCGGGTATCCTAAATGCACACGAGCTTCGTATCACGGAAGAATACGATGTAGAAGCTCTTCTCAAAGCGCTGGCATCGGGAGAGCTCTCGGCCCTTGAGGTGACTGTCGCTTTCTGCAAGAGAGCGGCAATTGCTCAGCAGCTGGTATGAGCTGCAGTTCCCTACGCACCTGGGCAACCAAAAAAAAATACTGATGAAAACGCATAGACCTCTTGTCTCACCGAGATTCTCTTTGAGCAAGCTCAAGATCGAGCGCGTCAATTAGACTTGTTGCGGGAAAAGGGACAGATCGGCGGGCCCCTCCATGGCTTACCCATCAGTCTCAAGGATTCCTTTCAAGTTCAGGGCACCGAAGCGACTCTTGGATTTGTCGCATATCTCGACAATGGTCCGTCTCGGGAGAATTCGTGTCTGGTGGACGTACTGCTCAAGCAAGGGGCCGTACTATACTGCAAAACAAACACGCCACAGACCCTCATGACTGCGGACTCGCATAACAATGTGTTTGGACGGACCCTCAACCCCTGGAACACGAGGCTCACAGCAGGAGGAAGCAGTGGTGGTGAAGGTGCCCTGGTGGCATTCCGGGGCTCGCCGATAGGTGTGGGAACAGACGTAGCTGGCTCGATTCGAATCCCGTCCCTGTGCTGCGGTCTGTACGGTTTCAAACCTACCGCCAATCGGGTTCCATACGGCCAGCAGGCGCCCCTTGGGAACCCTGGCCTTCGCACTGTTCAGGCCTCCGCAGGCCCTCTGACGAATGACTTTGATGCCATGGCCATCTTCATGAAGGCCGTCCTCGCAGCAAGGCCGGCTCAGCTCGACTCTACGGCAATAGACGTACCCTGGATGCCTGTCGAAGGCCCAAAGGGAAAGCTGCGATTCGGTGTTCTTGCTGAAGATCCTATTTTCCCTTTGCACCCTCCAGTCAAGAATACTTTGGCAAACGCTGCGAATTTATTGGAGAAAGCTGGACATGAAATCGTTGTTTTGAGGGCAACTGATGGTCTCGTCGCCGCTAGCTACGATGTTGCCACTCAAATGTGGAGTCTCGACAGAACGTCGGTTGGGACTGTTCTCAAGGCGGGTGAGCCATTCATCCCATCCATCGTGACTGGAAGGAACGCAATCCGGCAGATCAAATTCGACCGAAGCTTCGTCCAGGATACAAGGTCGATCGAGGACCCGCTCGAACGGTTGGCGCTGCTTAATGTAAAGAGATCTGAGATCCAAGAGACCTGGCGAGAGCTTTGGGGACGCCATCAGCTCGACGCTGTCATTGCACCTGGTAGTCAGACCACAGCCGTCGAGCATGATCAGTATGGGCCGGCTCCATATACTAGCATTGTCAATTTCCTGGATGTAGGTGATGCGCGGCAGATACTTCCACACCATCTTCCTTGCGTGCAGATCAGTTGACTCTTTCTAATTAGTATCCCGCGGCTTCGATACCTTTCGGCAGAGCTACGAAAGCGCATCTCTCAGGCAGCCTCGAAATCCCTCCCGGGTCCTTCGCCCCTCCCTGTGAGTTTAGAGCCCGACCCAGCTGACTTGTCATTCCCTCTTGTGATTTTCGTTTCTAGAGCACAGAAGTTGATATCCTAGCAGATAACCCGGAGAATCTTGAAGGGGCACCACTTTCTATCCAAGTTTTCACAACCCGTATGCGAGACGAGGAGTGCATGGCGATCGCCAAGGTGGTTGACACTTGCTTGAACACTCCGGGCGTGGTGAGTTCCAGAGTGTCGAAGATGTGAAGTTGATTTCTGCAGACTGGCTCTGATTCGATAAGTTAGAATATCATTGTCTGAAAGTAATCATGACAATTCGATAGGATACTTGAGGATGCTGGACCTTCAGGAAAGCCATCTCGACGTATCACAGGTAGAATTGGTGAGCAATAATAATCTGTATAAAATAACAAGAGCAGTCCATCCATTCGGAGATTCCTGTATTTGACCACTAAGCCGTTGAGTCTTTTGTTATAACATGATTATATATATATATAGAGAGAGAGAGACCTGATGAATACCTATGCGCCATCAATCGGGCCTTGTCACGGTCACTGTTCAAACACAACAGAATCCTACGAGACACTATCTAATTCTACAGATCCTCCGGATCCCTCCTCCAGCGCGTTCCTGAATGCGGCCGCCATGAAGTTCATCATCCCTTTTGCACCTTCCTTCCCAAACATCATCTCAGCATTGCCAGCTGCCTCCTGCGAAAACTCCCCAGAGCGGGTCAGCATTTTTGCCTCAAAGTCCCGCATCAGCGGGTCTACCACCTCCCTGAAAGTCCGTGGGTGAGCATGGTGCGCTTGCTCCCACGCTTGGATAATGACCTCTGACAAATCCAGTGCATCCCACATTGCACAATTGACTCCCTCCCCCGCCGTGGGCAGCATGACATGCGCCGCATCTCCAATAAGTGTGACACCGCTCTTGGTCTCCCACTGATACCCTGCGGGAAGCGCCACAAGCGGTTTGATGTCCAATTTCGCCCTAGTGCCCTTCTCCTTAATCTCCTCATCGAAAGCTATGTTGGCTAGCTCCTTCAATTTGAGTCCGAATTCGCCAAAGAGCCTGTCGTCTTCCAGTAGAGCTCGCCGAAGCTCAGCTGTCGTAAGTTCCGTGAGCTTCGCCACATGATCGACGCCTACGTCGGCATCATTTATAAAGAACGTGACCATCGAGCTATCCTGAGCTCCGCGCTGGCTTGCTAACCCGTGACCGTTGGCCAGCGCAATGTATGTCCCCTTGCCCACACGCTGGGCAAGTGCTGGGAAGCGCGAGGTTACGTGTTTTATGGTGAGGGTAACGTAATGTAATTTGCTCGGCTCGGGCTTCATGTCGGTCAAAAGAGCTCGAACTTTTGACCAAGCACCATCCGCGCCGACTACCATATCAAATGTCTCTGAGACGGTTCTCCCGTCCTCGGTCTGAAGTTCTAGCGTGGTCTTGCCAGTGCTCTCATCGTCCCTCCTCGCTGAAATGATCTTGTGCCCCCAGTGAATAGCGTCTTGTGGAACAACCCCAAGCATCAACCGGGTGATGTTGTGCCGCGCAATCTCCGGTCGAGATGCCAGACCCCCCTCGTCGGCGTGGAGCACTGTGCCGTCCTTGTCTGCAATCACCATGCTTTCCTCGCAGTCAGCGGTCAGCGGGAGGAACTTGTCCCATAGACCACAAGCGCGGATTGCGGCCTGTCCAGACTCCACATGGAGATCGAGCATGCCGGAGGGTTGGTCGAGCTCGTCTGCGGTGGGCTTGGGGCGGAGGTCGATGATCTTGAAGGGGATGTTGTGTTGGTGAAGGAGGGCGCCGAGGGTGAGGGCCGCAGGGCCGCCACCTGCGATAGCTATTTTTGGGTCGGGGTGGGAGCCCATGTCTGGATTTTGGGACGAATGTGTATGTCTGTATATGGCTAGAAGATGAGAGTGTGATACCTGATGATGCTGGTCTCTGTTCGAAAGAGCTGCCCAGTGTTCACAACATAGAGACGAAAGGGGTTCTGGAAGAAGATGTAAGATTATTAAACTCGTAGAGAAACCAGACAGCTTGTAGGCAGAGGAGACTTTGGCTTTAATAGTCGTTTGCAAGCGCTAGGCAATCTCTTCTGCGTTCCTCTGGGCAAGTTCCCGCACTCCAACTAATAAACAGCTTCATGTATGAATTCACGTACAATATGATGATTTTCTAGGCCGCCGGTTCAAGATATCTCCCGGCGAAGACTGATCGGCTGACTGGGCTCGGAGGATTCGGCACTTTCGGTATTTTCGGAACATTCGGGAGAGTCTAGTGTCTTCTACCTAGGCCGACAACGACCAGAGATCACAAAGGCCCGGGGCCGAGTGAGAGACATGCTGGCCCGGAACGCCAAGACATTCCGACTTGCTAGAGTGCGCTTTTGCAGTATCGGCGTGTAGTTGAAGCTTGCTTTGCTAGGGCACATCACTAGTTTACAATGCTCTACTCTACTAGCTCAAGATTAAGAGTAGTTGCTATGAACCTATGCTTGGATTCACAAGTATTATCACGTTGCCTTGCACTAATGAGATATTATAACTAAACCTGGATAATTCATCTCTCACAGGCTGAGTTGCTAAGTTAGGGACGTTGATGTAATCTTTAACCCTGGTTATCCAGAATGAAAAAAACATCGCTTACAGTAAGTAAGTGCTTTAGCTAGAACCTAACTTAGTCCATGCAAATCGAAAGGTCTTATTAGATACTAATATGATCCAACAACAGCCTTTAGCTACTAATAATTCATGGATCATAGCAGCTTAGCCTTTAACATTATTGACTCAAGCATGCCGCATTAGCTGGCCTAAATCGTTCAAAGCTTTAGCAAGTATGCTATCCCTAGCATGCAACGTCTCTACCTCTCGGACAAGAGCGTCAACCCTCTCGTCTTTAATAGCCGGCCCCGCGTCGATATTGCTGCGAAGTTCTTGAAGTCTTTTAAATATATTCTCCGGTGTCATCTCAGACAAGACTGTATTGACTTGGGCAGACATGTCTGCAATCTGACGTTCCAAGACTGCTATATTTGGACCCTGATCGGATTCGTCGAATTTCTTAGACTGGTTCGCAACTTCGCTTTTGAGCGCATTCACCTCGAGCTTGAGCGCAAGCAATGAGTCTTCCTTTACTACTCCGGCAGTAGCCTGATTCCAGAGCTTGTTGAGGCCTTTAACCTGTAGTTGCAGTGTCTCGAGGTCCTTCCTGCTCCCGTCCGTGAGTGCGCTTGTGTTGTCCCGGTGTCTCTTGAGCTCCGCCCGCATACCTTGCTCGAGACGGAAGATTTTGTCAGAAATATACGCCAGGTCGGGAAGACTATTGATCCTCGTCGATATATCATCTAGATTGCGCCGGAGTTTCTCGATATCGGTCCTGAGTACTTGGTCGCGCTTGTCAATCATCTCAGAAACCGACGTCGCGCTGCGCAGACTGTTCACCGTCTTCAACATCTCTTCCATATCTCGCTGCACATGGTGTGAAGGTGATGTACTCTTTAGCACTCTGGAATTATCAACGGTCTCGAGAAGCCTCGAGCTTTGTACCTCTGTGGCCATGAGTCGCTGGTGGATGTTGCGTAGCTGCTCTGCGGTGATATTTCTCTCGCGAGTAAGACGGCTTTCCAAATGTTCGAGGTTAGTTTCGACAATACTTTTTGTCGCATATTTCTCTTGGTCCCTGTCCTGTCGATGCTCAATGACGGCAACCCTGCTTTCTAATTCGCGAACGTATTCGCCCTCGCCCGGCTCAGACTCAATCTTGGTGATTCTGTTGCTAATGCTGTTGACTCCATTCTCAAGTCTCGATATCTTGTCTAACATGCCAAGAGAATCGATTTGGCCATGTTCCTTTGCGCCTGGTTCGCTGACTCTATCTTTGAGATTCGTTGCCATGTCGCTCGACTTTTCAGCGCCCGGGACGCTGGGATCCTGAGATTGCGACGCAACGGTGGGAAGTCTCGGCTCGAGAGATGCCAGTTCGGTCTGCATTCCTGTTGTTCCATGAACCAATTTATCTTCAAGAGATGCAAGTCTGCCCTGTACATTCGCAAGGGCATGCGAGATAGGACTGATATCCCGATCCTGGACGGATGCCGGCTCCCCTCTCTTCACCAAGTTGTCATTCAACATCACAACGTGCTCCTTGGTAATTTGGATGCTGTCCTTGACACCCTCCATTTCTTCGTTGTCATGTGCTGCTTTCCCTGCTATTTCACTCTCTAGAGAAGCAACCCGATCTTGCAAAGACTTGACAGCTGGGTCTAGAGTCGACGGCAGGCCATTTGAAGGTATCAGGCCATGGTCGAACAGTATCTTTTTCACCAAATTTCGGTGATGTTGGTCATTAGACAAGCGAGACTTCATATCCGAGAGCTCTTTTTCAAGAGTGGCGACCCTTTCTCGCAACTTATGGTTCTCGATATCCGAAGAGCCATCTGACAGGGCATGCTTCGGCTTCGAATCTGTACAGTGATTGACTGGTAGACCGGTTTCGTTCTCTGAGGCCGTACCGCGTATCTTTTGGAAAAGCTCAGTGGCGTCGTCCGGGGAGCCTTGAGTAGATGACTTGACCCAAGATGGGCGGTCGGATGCACTGACAGGTGTCTGGTAGTCCTGTCTTACTTGTCCTTTGATTTGGTTGTTTGTGGAGAGAGGTGTTAACGGCTGTGATAGACGGGCAGACAGTGATTCTGATCGGTCGAAGCAACCCGAGCTTGACCTGCGTTTTGGACTCGGCGGTCGTCCCGGTGGTTCAGGAGACGCAAAACGCTTTCGAGAGTCAGGTGGACTGTATTGCAAGTGTTCTATCTGCTTGGGAAGCACATTGGCCTTGTCCACCAGCCTTCCTTGTGCCGATTTGAAGAAATCTTGTGCGCTTGCAAATACCTCCGAGCTAGAACATGGGGAGTTCTCATTGCTCCACGTGGTGCCCCGATCGCGTCTTATAGCCGCGACAAATGCAAGCCACGTGTCGGCTGCAATGTTGGCCCCGCTAGGAGCCTCACATGTAGGAAAGTTCCTAGAGTGCCTCTCGCGAGCGTCGACCAAGAGCTCGACCATATTTCTGACAGTATCTGCAGAAGCACCAAAGCCCTGTGCAATAGCAGGCCAGAAACTGGGTGAGGGTGAAAATCGACGCAGCGCATAGCAGGCTTGGAGGAGGAGGGTGACATTATTTCCATAACGGACCTTCTGTAGGCGAGATTCGTTATTTCTGGCACGTTGGGTGATGTGTGGGTGACCTTCATTGGTATAGGTTCTCCTGAGCCAAACAGCACCATAGGGGACGGTTCTGAACTTGATGTCAAGCTGTCTGCGTTCGTCGAAGCCTCGCAGGATGATAGGCTCGCGTTTGAGAGCTGCTGCGGTAGCAGCGTCAGGACCGGAGTGAGTCATTGCTACGGTTCATGTCTGACGCCGTCAACCAGATCGCATGAAGGACAGGAGGAGTATATTAGACTGGTCTTATTAGCAAGATTCGCTGCATGTCCAGCGCTTCGTCCTTTGTGCAAGCTGTTCTTGGTCCCCGGCCCTGGACTCAGTATGAGGAGTTTGCAAGAAGTGGGGACTAGAACTGTACGGAATACACCTAGGTAGACAGAAGGAACTTGACAAAACCTGGTGAACAGGATTATGTACTAGACATCATCGAAGTGTCAATGAAAGTTGGAGCGTGAAAAAAGAAGTCTACAAGTACCCACACAGGTAGTAGGTAAGTAACCAAAGGACATGAAGGCGAGGGACTCTTCCCATTTGTAGGCACCCAACGTGTATCGTCCTTTCCCAGAGTTTCCATGATGCAACTGGGCCCGTGCAGCGATTTTCAGTGGTTCGCTCAAGGACCTAGACGGAGCAGGGGGAAATATCAGCGCTAAATGCGGGCGTTATATACCTTAATTGCTACCTGAGTTATCTATAGAGTAAAGGTGCTGGTGACGAGTGTGACAAGGTCGTGAAAAGGGCAGGATGCGCATAAATAAAGAATGGAAGCATGAAAGAGAAATTAAATAGCGTCGATTACACTTGCAACCCCGTGCTGAACTCAGAATTGAAACCTTGAAGACGTTGTACCACCATTCAGGGGCCCACCCGCTCTGCAAGTCCAAATCCAGGGGCCCCTGCCTGCGCGCTTACCGGATCAAGTACAGTTTCCTATGATAGTACGCTTCTGGTACTGTACCTGACGGCCGTCAGCCCTCTGATTGACCGGTTTTAGGGCTGGAAAGTGACTACTCTCTCATTGTTTTGCTCGATCTTTTTGGACTTCAACTTGCAGAATATCTTCAGCTACGCTACTCCTTCTGTCCTTTCCCCCCCCACCATACCACTCTCACCAAGATGGCTCCCAAGTCACCACCAGGCTTCACAAACGACCCGCAAAGCGACTCACAACCTTCGCTTCCGCCAAATACCAACACGTTCCCCAGCGCATCCACCCCAACTTCTTCCACCTCATCGGCCGCCGACCCTGACCCTCCCCCACCACTGCCAACAGACCTCAACACGCCCGCCGACGCCGCCGAAGATGCCGCCCTCGAAGCCTGGGTCCTCCGCAACGCGCAGTACTTCACCAACATCCGCTGGCACCATTACCGGAGGCTCCCCGCGCTCTCGTCCCTCTGGGGCTACTCAGAGCACGACTTCCGCGCCGAATGCCTCGAGTCGCTCGTGTTCTACAGCCGCGCCGCCGGTCGCAAGCTCACCGAAGGCGAGCGCGACGCTGTTCTCTCGCCCATCGCCACCACCTGCGTCGCTGCGACCTATGACCGCCCCGTGGCGCTGGGCCTGGCCATCTGGGGCATGGCGCGGAGCTGGAGCAAGAGTGGGCAGCGCGAGATGATGCGGCGCAACGCTGCTACTGCTGCTGCTAATACAACACCAGGTGTGGGTACGATCGGTGCGGACGGCCACATCACGCACTTCGCGACACCGCAGGGGCAGCAGCTGGGCGGCTTCGCACGTCCCGGGCCCGCCACCAGAAGCGCGATGATTGGGTCGCTTTTCCGACGCATTGCTAGGACGTCTCTGGTGGGATTGTCTTGCATGGTTGGATACTATGCGCTGTGGACGCCCTGGCGAGTTTTGTTGAGCAAGCATGAGGTGGAAACAATAAGAAACGATTTTCGTTGCAACAAACTGTTGAATGATATGGACCAGAACATGAAGGACAAGAGGCCGGATCTCACCAGGTCACACGGAGAGTACTGAGAGACCCTCACTTCAGATAGGAGGGAACCAACAACACATGGTCCTGCCCTATGTCCGTCCGCAGCTACTACAAGATGCACCGCCCCATAGCTCTCTTCGACGCTGGAGGAGGGAAGGGGCCGCTGGACAAGATTGAGCCGTTGCAACCCTCCCCAACCTGCCAACTTTGTTGGGCTTGTGGGAAAATGGCAACATGGCCTACAGCTTTGGAATATGCCAATACGGACCTGAATGGATCAAGGACAGGGACAAAGATCAACTTGAAACCACTCGACGTATATTGAGGCCTTCTGTCTCGCTGGTACGCGTAGGCTTCACAAACCCCTCGATGGGGGTCACCACATCAGCTCCTTTGGCCTCAGATGTCACTGAGCGAGGTCCCCACAAATCATCAGTCGCTGCTCTTCTGTTACATATCCACTTCATACATGCATTTGAGATACCATACAGGAAACAACATTTCATAATCAAGGCGTTATGGCAATGATACAATACAATAAATGGATTACGATATCGAACATCTGGCTCACACTCGCGAAGCTGTACGTAATCTCCACTTCCATATATACCCCACTGTTCTTGAGCGTAGGGATGGATGGGTTGTGTACATTTGAGTCAGTTCAAGGACTGTATAATATACTCGCAACAAGAGAGTCGCAAGCTCCCGATAACGCATCATTTGCTGTTTTATCGATTTTGCATCGCGATGTTTCTCTGCTAGCCAGTGGGTGTAGTTGCCCTCCCATTCCCCGACCTTCCTCCAAAGTTTGCTCTTGTCTCGGGTTTGGCTTCTCGCTACCCATCACCGCAGGTGAAAGCTCACACACTCAAAAAACCCAACTTTGTCGTACAGCTCCTAGCATGTACAAGGTGTTTGTTCCCGATAATCAAACCCAAAATTGCCAGAACGCCGCCAAAATTTCCATCATCAAAGTTCATTGCCCACGGCCAGCCGACCGTGAGATTCTACCCAAGACGCCAAATGCAGTTATTGTAGTGGGGTTCACCACCTCCGGAAGGCCTGTCCCCACGTTTGAAAAAAGTGTTGTCGTTAAATATAAAAAAAACAGGTCAGAAGTAGAAAAGAAATCGGGCCGTCCCCTCTCATATGAATCCATGAGGCTCCCGCGCCTTGGTTTGCTCAGGACTGTCTTGTACACTCGCCTGATACCTCAATGTGGGCGGCGATGTTGACGTCGAATGGTACGCGTCGGGTGTCGAGTACGCTTGGCCCGGTGGCGAATAGGCCTGGTACCTCGTCCCCAAGTCGCCGTCGTTTTCCTGGTAGTAATCGGGGGCGCCCGCTGCCCTCTGCGGCCGGTAGCTCTCGTATACCTCGGCCTGCTCGCGCTCAAACTCGTTCGCATACGCGCCACCCATCGACATAGCGGGTGGACCGGTGTACATCTCAGGCTGGTTGTTGTAGCTGTTGTTCCGTCGCAACGCCTGGCGAGCCCGCTGCGCGTCTTGCCTGGCAATGAGATCCTGTTTTATGGCGCGCATCTTCCACCAGATCCACGCGCCGGAGGCCACGGTGATGACTCCCGCGACGCCGAACAGGGCAAACTTGACCCAGAAATCGGATTGGCCACCCACAAGAAGCACACCCAGGTAGACGAGGATGAGCTGTTTTGGGAGCGTGAAGAAGGTCGACACGGCAAAGTGCCAGAAGCGGACGTCGCAGGTCGAGAAGACGGCGGTGGACATGTGGGACGGGACAACGGAAAGTCGAATTACAAAGACCATCTGTGCGAGTTAGTCAGCTACGAAGCCGTGCAGGAGGAGTTCAAGTTTGTTTGCATACCCAGAAACCACCGTCGCGGCACAATTTCGCCATGGCGCCGTATGTAAGATTTGTTCGCTCCATTTTCTCGGCTTTCTTGCGGAAGAGCTTCTTGAAAGCGAACCACGTGCCAACTGTGATGCATCGTCAGCCATGCAGAACCAAACCGCGGGGTACTTCGGTAGGCAGAACTTACTCTCGCCGATGAAGGTACCGGCGGCAACCACCGCAAATCCAATCCACAAGCCATACACGACACCCGCCAGCAATGCAACCAGCTCATGGCCAAAGAGCGGCGGGAACGATATGATGAATAGCACGGCCACAAAGATCAGCCATCCCGCTGGTATATCCCGGACCTTTTCAGCAAAGGGTCGAAGCGCCTCTACCACCTGGTCGTGTTTTAATGTGATGACGGCCGTGAGAAGGCCAATTATAATCAGGACAATCCAAACGGGCAAGTACTTTTTTGAGAGAAATACCCTCTTCCAATTAACAGGTTGATAGTCGGTCTCCAGCTCGTTCGGATCGTCATCCAATGACCGCTCGTCCTTGATGTAGGCATCGCTGTTGGCGAAGTTTGTGGAGGATTGGTTCGAGGGTATGCGTTGGCCGGGCATGCCCATCTCGATGGCGTTGGCGTCGCCAAGCCTAGAGGCGTTGTAATCTACCATATCCGCATGCGAAGACCGTGATCTCGAATTGTCTCGGGTGGGGAAAGAAAAGTCGTCGGAGGATTGAGTAGAAAAGGGGTGGTACTGTGTAGTACACGTCCCGGATCGATTCGACTTGATCGACTAAGGGAAATGGATATTCGGCAGGTGTCGATCAAATTGCGACTCAGATCGCGGTCGACTGAATATTGGTATGAGAACAAACGAAAGAAGACTTGATGGAGAGAATAGAAAAGACAGATGCTAGAGCTAAAAATTACATCTGAGTGATGGAGTAGGGAGGGAGAGAGAGTAGAGGGAAGAACGGACGCAGAAAGATGAGTATGTGCAAGGGGCAAAGGCCATATAGTAGACATTAACATTGAAACAGCATTTCCTTTAATGAGCTAAAGTGGCCTGGCAGTGCCTGGGATGTACTGAACCGCAGTACTCACGCTTTCAACGGGTCTGGGATGCAAGACGCACATGCAAGGACTAGTAGACCTGAAACTTGAAGTATAGTGTGGGATGGGAAGGCAAAATGGGTGGAGATTGACTGAAGTGGGCGCCGATATGCCGGGCAAGATGAGATGGGATTTCGTGGGAGAAGGGGGGGCTGGAACTATGCCTAGCCTCAATCTCTGCAAGGCTGATGGCTGTTCAAAAGGTATTAGGTCCTACTAATATCTACCGTGTGGTACCTTTGCGATGGTCAATTCGCCCAGGGCGGCCGGGGTGCTTGGGCAAATGATTGCTACAGCCCCACCCGGACTGCCAGGGCTGCCAGGCTGGCGGCCCGTCTGGTTGCAAAGTGTCCGGTCAGTGAGGTCATGGCAGTTTTGTTGCCAAATAAAACTGCGTGCTATGTAGTATGAGGAACAAGATCCTTGAAGGAAACTCCTCTGATCCTCGCCAGTTCATCTGCTTCAGGCAGGTTATTCTTTGGTGCTGGGCGCTTTGCCAAGCAGACGCAGTGGGAATCCGAGTGTCACTCTCATTTCTCTGCTGTGCGACTCGTCACCCTTCCACATCCCCTTTTTTCCCGCCAGCCCGCTTATTAAGTTTCCATTCCTCCCTGTCAAAGGCAGTCGGGCATTCTCACGAGGTTTCGTCTTGGCTTCCACGACAAAAACTTCGGACTAAACAAAAGCGAGGCAGATTCCCACACCTGCACCGCCCGCATTGCCACAGATACTGCAGACCCCATACGAGAGATGAGTGGTTGTTCTGCACAAAGCCGCGACACCTCCTTGTCGAGATCGTACCTGCACTGCCACAATCAGGCGCCCTGGGTTACTAGGTACGCAGTAAAAGTGCTGTATTCGCTAAAAGTGCCGATCAATGCAAATCGAGCCCTCCCGAAAGATTGGCGTTCATGCTTGTTCTGCCCCCAAAAATACGAATGACTTGGCAGTTCGGCACCTCAGTATCCACTTTCGTACGGGGTACGGGCTTATTCTTTTATTAACTTCAGTGTTCCTCCTCGCCAGCTCATCATTTGCGCAATACTCAACATTGAATTCGGCCCTTGTGTTAGGATCTGTAGCCGCCAACAACCTGGCTGGTCTCTCCCGAGGACAGGTCGATTCCAGGGCCCGGGCTGCATCTGGGCCACCTGGAAAAGACCGGAACCGGTGCTGATGAGACTCAGCCCTGTCAATGAACCACTTGAACCTTGGAAAAACCTTCTGGGACATCCCGACTTCAGCATCAGCAGCCGCCTGCGGAACAGCCCATTTGTTGTCAGTCGCGCAGCGTCTATCAAGTGCCCGTCGGAATGAGTCCCCTCTTGGCACCCGATGCACGCCCAGCACTCTTGTCGCCCAATCAACTCAGCATTCCTCCGCGCCAAAGTTTCGCCTGCATTTTTTGTCGTCCCGTGAAATGAAGCACGGCAGGTATCAAACTTTGTCTATCCAGAGACCCTCACCTGAACAAGGCTCAAAGCGTTGTTCGGATTCTCTTGTTCCCTTGAAACGTACCAGAAACCTCGCAACCACTGCTATCCCGAGCTCACCCATGACTTGACTCAGGCACACATCGACAGAAACTACCTTCATGACGAGATGAGGATGCCCATACCCAGCCACTAGTCGTCTTACTCAAAAGTATCACAGCCTCTTTGACGACGATGCGACGAGGCAGTAACGGTACATGCGGCTATGGAGTGTGCAACCGTAAGACCTGATCACCAAAAGCCTGACATGTACCGTCGACTAGCCATCAGCAAAGCGTCATGACCACCTGTTGAAGACCGTCCGGATTGAGAGTTTATTTGGTGACTCTTGGTGCACCACGTTTCAAAAGCATCTAAACCTCTACTGATGAAATAACCCCTCGAAGTGTACGGTACAAGGGATAAGGTTAGGCTATATCTTGGCAAGTGAGAACATTCTTGTACTGGACTTGGGACGAGTTTCCGTGTTGTGGAGAAGCATAGCGCAAGCTGCAGTCGTTCAAACACGGCCCCATCGAGATTCGCGAACCGCAGTTTCCGAAAGCTCACAGAAAAGCAGAACCCTTCCACAGCTTACGGGAACAGGTCGCCGCCTTGACACAACCTGGCTGGCTGGAGCGGCAGTGCCTCTGCAACTGCGGAAGCTCGTTGCTGATACCTCCAATTGTCTCATTGCCCACAAAGGGTTCGCGAAACTGCTTGCTGCGCCCGAAATCTCAGCAGAGCCAATATTCTCCACCTGAAAGATCTACGTCCGCGATCCTGGTGTGTTGCCATTGTAAGCAATGAACTGGTCTGCTATCTATCTCGCAATTGCCTGAGAAAGCCAGCAGAAGGTCCACGATACGAGTAGTTGATTGCATGCTTGGGATGAATACCACATTTCTTCGTACTTGGTTGTGATCTATGAGCCTACCAACCTCTGGGACTAAAATTGATAGACTAAACCTGCCCCCTCCCCCGCCCACGCAACCATCAGGGCCTTGGCCCCATCCCTAGCAGCCCATTATCAACATCTGTGCCCACAGGACAGATGTTGGTCTGTGAGGAGCGCCAAGCCCTTCAAAACGACATACGTGCATGTGTTCCACAGCATGACAGCTTGACAGCACGATTACAGACCTTGTCGGGAATACTCACCGTCTAGTGGGAACAATCCATCTGTTGCCTCAATATATATCCGGCTGTAAAGTTCAGCTCCTCTTGAGCCCCTCTCTCGTGGTGACTTCTAGGTAGACAACCAAAAATAGTTCCAGCCGCTCATCCTGCCCTCCGCCCAATCAACATGCTCACCTCCGGACACCATTGTGCAATATCGCTCATCTTCTCTGCCTGCCACCTCTGCGGCTGGTGATATCCCAATGGGGTCTCATAGTAAATCGTCTCGACCGCAAACGTCTTGGCCACCTCCTCTTGAGGCATCTCCGCCCCTCTCTTCTTCAACTCCGCATAAAAGAACTGATCCTCAAACTCCTGCCCGCTGCTCGCATAGTCCACCTCTCGCGTCACCTGCAAAAACAGCCGCGGATTCCGAATCGACAGGCCCCCATTGTAACCCTGACCATAAACTGGATCGATGGGCGCCCCGACAAAGTCGTACTGGAAGTAGTCCTCCACGGCGACCTGACTCTTGCTGCACAGCACGCTGTCTGTCTGGAAGAGCAGCACGCGCTTCGCCTGCGAGACCTGCTCCCAGAGCCAGGGCGAGGTGAGAAAGCGCGACACGGCCTGCGACGACGTGAGCTCGCTGTCCTTTGGGAGGAAGCGCACTTCGATGTGGCCCGAGGCGAGGTGGCGCTGGAAGGCGGGCGAGAGCGGCTCGATCCAGCGGTCTTGCAGCGTGAAGAGGGTCATGCCCCACGAGGGGCCCAGCACGCTTACAAAGTGCAGCATGATGGGGATCAGGTTGGGGATGTTCTCGGATTCGATAATGATGGCGCGGGGGCTTTCGGGGGTGAGCTGGAGGGAGGTCTGTGTGGTGGGGAATTTGGCGGGCGGAGTTGAAAGGCCGTCGCCATTGGCGTGGTCGGTGCTGTACCCGGAGGAGGAACCGGCGGCCTGGCCTTGGGAGAAGGCTGCGTTTAGGTCGTTGCCGTCGATATTGATTGGAGCTGGTGAGGACAACGTGTCTACACTCGGATCGACGCTCGGTGGTAGCTTGAACGGTTGACTAGGTAATGCCTCCGTTGGCATGGCTCGGAGGCCGCTACCTTCTCTCGAGTAAAAGTAACATACTAATACAAACAGGCTAGCCAGGACCGCCAGTGTGTACTCCCTCGATCGAAACCTGGATTTGCGTGTTGCTGCCATGTTCGAGTAGGCGTTGGGAGATTGTGCCCTTGCCATCTGGGCTATGATGAGTTTCCTGGCTCCAGGCATTCATTCACCTTTTTACGGCCCCGTCATACGTATACGGGCTTTAAAGAGGATCAGAATACGTTTCTAGTGGGGGCCGGAACAGGGGAAATATGATAGGTGAGGAAAACAAAGAAGTCGCTGTTTGCTGTTCTCGCTTGCGTCAAAGACCAAGACGTGCTCCCTTGACATTCCCAAGAAGCAATTTCATAGAGAGCTAACAAGAAGCTTTGGGGCTAAGAGGATAGCGTGCGTAGCTGAAAACGGCCAGCTCGAGGAAATCGCACAATAAATCAATTGATTGATTAGGAAGCACGCTTTGAAAGAGGAAAGGTTACAAGAGTCCAACCTAGCTTTCTGCTGGCTGCTGGTATACATTCATCTACACACAATCCTGGTGACGAAGCTTCTGGGCACTTATCGTGTACACGACGCAGACAGGGATTCTCGCAGGGAGGCCGCGTGTGTTGCCGCCAGCATCTCAAGATGGAGAACTGAGACTTTCTGAAGATAACAATCCGACATCCGTGCATGCCAGTTCTGCTAGCTGCACGCGCAGATTCGATAAGTCAGGCGCGTGGGTCGTATCCAGCTAATCACAATCATCAAAATTCTCTGCCTCGCCGGTGGGCACTCACTCTGTCCCAGTCCGTTCCGTATATATAAACCCCAGCACAAAGACTTTCTTGAACTCTTTGTTCGTTTTCCAAGCCTTCTCGATCGTCCTGACAATCCAACTGGAAGACAACGGGCCAGAAGCTGAACCGTTGCATACCACCTGCATGCTGGCGCATGACAAAAGCTATTAGAATTTTCCTGGGGTGAATCTAGTCACCATGAAGGCAGAGCTTGTTGACCTTGTATAATTTTGTTGAAGTCCTGTGATTCCTAGCTAACGCGATAGTCTGATCCGGAATAAGGGGCGCTTATCACGCATCTAACACCTCAAACTTCACCAGCAACGAGCACCTGGTCTCCCGGCCCTTGAGGTCCAGCATTCGGATGAAGCTCCAACCCTCTGCCACGTACAGGATTCTGACTGTCGTCAATGCAAGAATGGGATTCACCGCAAAGGCATCGTCACTCTTGATCAAAATGCGCAGGAAGACTAGTTCATTGTCCTCGTACTCCCATTCCAGCATGTCATCCCAGATTGGCTCTGTACGAGGCGGGTTTTCGCCGTGATGCAAGAAGCCCAGCTTATGATGCTTGTAGGCAAACGTTCTTTGCTTGCTGCGGCACTCTTTGTCCTCTTCATGTGCGTCAGATGGGTGGAAGAGAGACGCGGTGACGTATGGTTTGATATCATCCACGTCTCGGCCCTGGGGAAGTGGGACATCTGTAGCTCCTGCGACGTGGAGCCGTAGACGCTTCTTTTGGCCAGTCGTCAATGCGCCATCACCACCGGCACGGAGGTAGGCTGGCTTCAGCACGTAGCCATCGGTCCCGGCGAACAGAGCCTCGTTGAGTTGCAGGGGCAGACCAAAGCTCTGCCAGTTGAGGGCGCAGATGTGTGCACCCAGACCCCAGAAGGGGACTGGCTTCATATTCTTGGATGAAATACGAATACCTTTGGGGAAGACTCGCATTAGGTGGTGGGCATTGTGAACCGCGATCTTCTGACTGGCTGCGGGCATCAGTCCCAGTAGGCCGGTCTCAGACACATTGATAAGATGGTGATGCGGCTCGTTCATTTGTGCATCCTCAAACCAGGAGTTGTCCGCAGGTTTGATGGACTGGGCATATACACCAAGTTCAGCAAGCTCCTGGATGATGACGCCGGCCGCTGTACCCTTCTTCTTCTCCTTGTAGATCTTGCGGGCTTCCTTCTCCTCCTCATCCTCGGACGAAGTGTCGCTTGGACTGGAGTCTGAAGAATCAACCTCGCCCTTCAGGTGAAACTCGACGATGAGGACGATCTTGGAACCGAGCTCCTCCAGCGTGACATGTTCTCCACCTTGCTGCTCCTCGTGGCCCTTCTCCCGGATTGCTTTGCTCAACAAGCGCTCTCCCCAGACCTCTTTCATAATGTCCACTAGACGCTGCTGGCCGTGCGCATCGCAATGATTCTCAAGAGACACGAGAATGGGAGCGGGACGGTTGGTCTGGTTCTCTGTGGCATGAGCAGCCTCTTGGTCGACTATGTCCCTGATAGTTTCGCAAACAGATCGGAACGGAATGTGAGATACCAAAGTGTAGCCGTGGGTGACCTTTGGCTCGTCCTTCTCGGAATCGTCATCCCACGCATCAATCTCGACACAGCGCGCGCCGGCCCTGAGAGTGTTCTGGTAGGCAGTAGCCGATGAAGTGCCGTATAGTTGATGAGCCAGCAAATACGTGTTGTGAGATGAGCTAATGAAGTACTCCGGCAGGGGATGAGACCTGTCAACGACTTCGGGCGGAACATTGATGTGGGGCTTGTCGAGGAGAGCCGCCAGCTTCTGACTGGGCGCATCTGGCCTGTCGTCTTCCAGGTCCTCGGGCGTGAGCTCGCCCTGGACAAGGAGGAAAGATTTCAGCGCGTGGCTGGCGCGCAGCTGGTGTCGTGTGAGTTCAGTACTCAGCGCTGAATGACCCCCGCCAGCAATGGTCGTATTATCAATTTCCTCGCCTGCCTCATCTTGCGACGGACTACCCTTCCTCGCGAAAGGATTGAGGCTCGAGAAGGCGGTTGACAGGCCCTCGGACATAGTTGGCGACTTGTTCTTCTGATGATGAAGGCACCAACCTCGAGAGGTGTCCGACGTGAATAGATTAAATAAAGGACAACTATGTGGGCATGGATTGCGATCAGCAACTAAGCTTGTTGGTCTGACTGTCTTACCCTGGCCTGTCAACTTGTTCAGTGCCCGCAAAGAGGATGGGTATCGAAGGACGTTGACCAATGACTGTAGGCCCCAAGCATTAAGATTTAGTGGGGCTAGGTCGAACTTGCAGTGGGTTGCTGTCCAACCTCTGGGCGTTGGTCACCGCCAAGTAAATCCTTAGGTACTGCACCTACCGGCCCAGATTAGGTATATTATCAAACTCTCTGTAACAAACCTGTTTACTGCCGCCGATAGACCTAGATTATTGTCATGTGCGCACAGACCAGTCAGAGAACATTCGAGGTGCATCAAACATGCTCCGCCATGTACAGATCTATTATAGTAAGCTTACGGTCGAGACAAGCCACAGACCACAGTGGCCGAGATGCTGCTGTGTGAAATCATGTGAGATACTGACTCATCTCATGATCTATAGACCATGGAAGCACGACCTGGCCTTCGAGAAGTGTGATATGGCGAAATTCCGTGGAATTCGAGAACGAAACCCATAGACACGGAAAGCAATCAAAACAGGAAAGGAGAGAGCAGGTAATTGGTCTTGACTTCTTCTTGCTTTGATCTACTGGCTTCAGTGCCATAATTTTGAATTAGACAGACAGTCAATGATCTGCAAAGTCTTGAGAATTTGTGACCCTAGGCATTTAGGAATTCAAATTACTGTATTGGTACATGAAAGCAAAGAGTGAAAAGCGTGATCAGCTATTAGATACCCTGGTAGACAACATCGACTGAGTACGAATCTTATGGTAGGATTCTATCTCGGACCATATAATTCATACATATGTCCCTCGACACATTGCTAAGGACGTATATTCGGAAGGACCCAATTTAGGTCTAGCTGCCTATCATGTCATCTGCTGAGCCAGGTGAGGTTTGTGAAGATTATGATGACGAAACGATTTCTGCCCAATCTTAACTCCCAATTGTGCGATATCCTCATAAAGCACGATGTAGGCAACTCTAGACATAGCATCACAGCCACCGCGACCGTTCATCCAGCCGCAAGTTCCCAAGGACAAAGGAAAGTGGTAAAAGGGAAAAGGAAAAAACCTGAAGGGATATATATTTCTTACATTTCGAGCCAATAGGTCGTGTAAATCACATGCGGAGTTGAGATTTCCTCGTTAGATACTAGGTACCTAGTAAATGGTCCAACCTCGCCAACCAATGTTTTTTTTAACATGTTATACCATAAGTCCCTTCGAAAATGCCCTGGGCAGATCGAGATTGCTGGCAAGACCTGGTCACTTGTTTCTGTGTCCAAGTACGAGAGTAAAGAGCGATACACCTTCCTGCCCCTGCTTCCTCTCCTGTGTTCGTGAACGCTTTGATCAAGGCTCAGCTTGCATGTAAGTTGCGTGAGCCCGGGCAACCTTGCCAGCCCCCGTGAGAAGCCACAGCGGATGACTTTGGTGATATACAAATCTGTATTAGCAACAGCCCCATTGCGGATGTGTTCGGTTGCATGACTTGAAGGAGAATCTACAGCTACAGACGTAGTATATTAGACCTCAGAAGGCCCGATTTTAATTTCGCCAACATCTAACGTTATTCCTGCGCAGTTACACGATGATACCATGTATTCCCGGGTCTCCCCGCTTCCCCAACCTCGATGCCGGGGAAGACCTTGGCAAACCCACAGTCTTTCCCCACAAAGCGGCCTACACGCTAAGCAATATGGGATGAACTCGCCATGACAAACAAGACATCCATGAAGAGCGTCTTTCAAAATTTGATGTCAATGACTAGCTAGGTAGTGCGAGCGCGGTTCCACTGGATCTACTCCTCGAGGACGCCCAACCCAAACTCTGGGCCACACAAGTCGCGAGAATCTCCACCTCTCGCTTGCCAATTCGAGCTCTCACTGCTCAGTCTGAGAGATTCCGCGGCTTACTCCTTAGGCAACATGCCGTCCCTTCGCTTACAGACAGCTTTGCTCTTCTTCGCTTACGGTCGTGCGGCTGGAAGGCTCTCAGACTACGTCGACTTGCTCATCGGCACCGAAGGACCAACCCCAGGATCCGGCATTGCCAGTGGAAATGTCTTTCCCGGAGCGGCTTTGCCCAATGGCATGGCCAAAGTCGGCATCGACACTAGCTATACAGGTCTGGATGCTCTCGCTACGGATGTCAACGCTGGTTACAGCCCGCTGGGCAACGTGACCGGTGTCTCGATGTTGCACGTCACCGGCACCGGGGGTGATCCAACATGTAGGTATACCCGTGGAGCTCTCGCTCTATGAATATTGTCTTGAAACAGCTACTAAGGGCAGTACAGACGGGCTCATCTCCCAGATGCCTTTGACGGGAACGTTGGAGTCGATCAATATCGCAAACAACATCACCTATGCCCAAAATCGATCATTGGATAGCGAGACAGCTGCCGTTGGTCACTTCACCACGACACTGAGTGACGGTATCCAGATTGACATCACAGCTAGTAATCATTCGGGAATCATCCGCTACACTTTTCCCTCCGCAGCCTCACCTGGCAATGCCAGCCAAACTGTTGGCGCAGGCTCTGTGTCTGCTTTGGAAACGACACAGTCCGCTGATGACGCGCACATCCTCGTGGATCTGACTCACGTCCTTCCTGCGCAGAATCCTGGAACCATGAGTTATTCCCAACAGTACCTGCGAGGAAGTCTGCAAGTTCGTACAGGAGCCTCAGGACAAGCCTCATACTACGGTAGCGCAACGTACATTGGCGGATGGCCCAACCCGGAAGAACACCAGTATTTCTTCTGCAGCAATTTCAGCGTGCCGGAGGGCTCAGTACTGACGCCGACAAACGCATATGCGCAAGCTGTAGGCTTTGACCGCGTGGATGGCGCAGGCACGTTCACTTGGCCATACAATGCTTATGAGCCGGCGGCAGACAAGCCAACTGTGAGGTCTGACACGGAAATCTACGCTGGGGCAGGGAACAGGATGGGGATTGGGGCACTGTTCAGCTGGAGCCGAGCATCTAGCATTACTGGGAACTCGACCGCTAGCATCGAGGCGCGGGTAGGTATCTCGCACATCAGCGTTCAGAAAGCCTGCGCGTACATTGCGGATGAGGTTCCCTCCACAAGAACGTTTGACGACATCGTGGAGCAAGCCCGTCAAGAATGGGAGACCAAGGTCCTCAGCGCGGTCGAGGTCGTCGATGATAATAGCACGACCAGTCAGAATGTTACGCTCAAGCGAATGCTATACACAGCTCTCTATCAGACATCCCTGATGCCCACGGATAAGACGGGCGAGAACCCCTATTGGACATCCAACACGTCCTTCCCATATTACGATGACCACTATACCATCTGGGACACCTACCGCACCCTCCTCCCCTTGTACCACCTCTTATTCACATCCACTTATTCCCGCGTGGTGAGCGGCCTCATCAACATCTTCTCCTTCGAAGGCTACCTCCCAGCAGGCCGCGCAGCGAACTGGAATGGTCGCGTGCAGGGCGGCACGCATGCTGATCTCGTGCTAGGCGACGCTTACGTCAAGAGCGTCTTCTCACCCACCACGAATACGACAGGTCTGGGCGAGCTGGGTGCTATCGACTGGGCTGAGGCTTACGCTGGCATGGTCAAGAACGCAGAGGTCCTGCCAGCGCGTAATGCAGACAGCGTGACACCCGATGGCGCGACAAAGGAGGGCAGAGGCGCGTTGGATGATTATTTGCAGTTGGGTTACATTACTCGAAATCACTCTAGGAGTATTTCGCGTGGTCTAGAGTATCCACAGGATGACTTTGCAATCTGGGCAGTGGCCAAGGGCCTGGGTGTGAGCGAAACGGACCAGGCGCGGTATCTGGATCGGGCAGCATGGTGGGAGAATCAATGGAACAGTGCGGCGACCACCAGCCTGGCTCTAAGCGGCAACGGAACGAACACGACGTTCACTGGTTTCGCGGGCCCGAGGGACGCAGATGGAGGCTTCAATCTCACCGACTATGACCCTATCGTCTGCGTTCCTAGTTGCGGGTGGGCAGACGACATCTACGAAGCCAAAGTCTGGGAGACGTCCTTCACCGCGGCACCGCACGACATGTCACGGGTCATTGCGCTCATGGGTGGGGATGAAGCTTTTGTGCAACGCCTTGATGCCTCGTTCGTTCCTGGACTCGGCGGGAGCACGGGCAATGCGAACAATGACGCAGGCAGCACGCTCTTCAACCCGGGCAACGAGCCAAGCTTCCCCATGCCGTTCTTGTACAACTACGTACCGGGCTATCACTGGAAGACGGCTAATCAGAGCCGGGCGGTCGTGGACGAGTTTTACAGTGATCAGAGAAATGGGTATCCGGGAAACACGGACGCCGGTGCATTGCCGAGCTGGCTAATTTTCAATCTGCTAGGTGTGTACCCCATCACAGGCCAGCCAATGTATCTGCTGGGTGCTCCTCGGTTCTCGTCGGTCAAGGTCAGGTTGTTTGCCAGGACCGGGCTGGAGAGGACGTTGGCGATTCGAGCAGAGGGACTGGCCGATGATGCCTACTATCCTCAGAAGGTCACCTTGGATGGGGTCAAGCTGGATCGCGCTTGGGTGAGCCATGCTGAGCTTGTCGGAGCGAGCGAGCTGGTCTTTGAGATGGGCTCGCAGCCCGCGAGGTGGGATGTCGGTGAGCGGCCGTGGAGTATGAGCGGATGGTCATGATGATGAACGTGGTCGTATGTTGCTTCGAATTGTAGGCAGACTCTTTGCGGGCATAATTTAGCTCCTAATATTGCTGCCATAGTATACACATCCATTGCAACCAACGTGTATGATTCCACTGATTTACCCCCCTGCATCGTCTCCGACTGACCAATCATCTTACACACATGCGCCAAGACTCCACCAGCGTCCCTGACCTGCTGCTTTTACGCCATGATGCCTTTACTATGTAGACGTCTTTCACCGCGCCACCCCCTCGAGCCACTAGTAAAGATTTGGCACAACTTGGTTCTCCTCGTTACAAGTTGGTCCTTGATTTCCATCCCATTCTTTACGATATTTCGGCGTGCATCCGATCAGGATCAGATGAGCCCGTGCAGGCTGGCAGGGAAGGACTGCTATGTTTTGCAAAACGGGGGTGTTAGCCACAGGGGCAACGGGAAGACATGAGACCTGGACAGTTTGAGGCTCAACTGTTAGCGCGGATATCGTGTCAGTCACCAAGGATTACGGCCCCCAGACAGGACAGCGCGAATACTCGGTTATTCACCTCGTCACTTTGTCAAGTAGAAATTGCCTGTGGTCTTCTATTTTTCGCATACGTGATGATCATTTACGACATAAGCGCTCGTTTTCTTATGAAGGGTCTTCGGCTTTGCGGCCATCCGTTCAGATGGCCCACCCACTTTTCAAGCAGTGACTTGATGCATCACTTGCAGCTTGGATCTAGGCTCAAAGCGCCTCAAACTCGCTTACGCACTCCTGTTCCTGACACCCCACGTTTTCGGAAAAGTCGTCCGGATGCACTCAAGGATCATGACAATCACAACGGGAGATCGGCTCACATCACTTGGCAAATGCTTCTCTTTGCGGCTCTGTGTTCACTGCCATGTGCTGGGGGACACCCCGAAGAGCCTAGTTGAGCCTCAATGCTTGTTCAAACGACACTATGATCTATCCCTATCATGCACACCGAAAACCCGAAGATCCTGGCAGGTGTGGCTGCCCTGAGTACGCACCCTGTGGAGCCCTGCAGGATCTCCAAAACGTCTGAAGATCATGAACAAAAACCATCGAGTGGACTGTATGTTTGTCACTCGGCACCAAACTGGCCAAGTGACCACCACTGGGCTGTTTTCCAAGGCTCTCGTTCGTCGGCGCCAGGAAACATCGTCGTGCCTGAGACACCTTGTGAAGGCGAGGTCTCCTTTCCTTAGCCGCTCATCCAGCCCCATCTCGTCTCAACATTGTTTAGGTTGAAGGTTTTTGTCGTCCCAATCGTCGTGCTATTCTGGCTAGGATGGAAAAATGAGACAGGGCGAAGTCATGCAAACGAGGTGATCTCATCACTCACATGGCTGTGGTGATGGTCGACAACTAGTATATAAGGAGGGCCAAGAACCGCCTTCGAGCACACTCAACTTATCATCAGCATCATCAGCAGCAGCATCTTCTTTCCTCCAACATTCACTTTCAAGTCGCGATTGATTCGTGCCATTCTTTTTCAGCACTATTAACCAACTAGAACTTTCAGTTTAACTGTCTTTATCTTCAACGGCTTTTTGTCTTTCCAACACGAACTATCTTCTCAACTTCCAAGATGTATTCCCAGATCAAGACCCTCCTCTTCGCCCTCGCGGCCTCCCCTCTCGTTGCCGCCCACGGCAAGATTGCAGTTGTCACCGGAGACGCGGGTGGCAACGGAACAGCACTGGGCATTCAGGGCGCCGTGGTTCCCGGCCCCGGCCCCAACTACAAAACCGAGGTTGACACGACCGTCTTCTGGTCAAAGGACATCGCCACTGACGACGACATTGGCTTCACCGAGAGCGGCTCTGGCAACAACCAGCTCACCGACCTCACCAAGAGCATGGCACTCAGCGGCTCGACCCTGCCCCAGGTCACCAGCGGCGGCTCCGTCAGCGGCACCTACCACGTCGTGACCGACGACGGCTGTGGTCCCGTCGAGGCGCTCATTGACGAGTCTGCAAGCGCCAAGTGGAGCACGGCCACCAAGGCGACTGTGTCCACCGACATGCCCGGCACAGCTGGCGAGTGCCCCACAAGCCTCGACAGCGGCAACGACAACAAGATCAAGCGCATGGCAACGCGCGCCCTGGTTAAGATGGGTCTCATCTCCAAGCGTGCCAACAACGTCAACAAGGACTACAGCTTCTCTATTGCCATTCCCGCTGGTACATCTTGCACGGGTACCATTGGCGACCAGTCCAACCTCTGTCTCGTCAAGATGTCCAACAACAACGCAAACGGACCCTTTGGTGGTGTCTACGCCGTTCAGATGGGAGGCAATGCCACTACTCGTCGTGTCATGCGCGCTTTCCAGGTTTAAAACGGTTGATTTCTTGATGACTCGTCTTGTCTGTCTAATGTATTGATATCTGTGTCATACCAAGTGGGAGCTGGAAGTCTTCCCACAATACTTAAATGGAGATGCTGTGGTCACTGGTGGTGATGGAATGTAGACTAGGTATTTGGAGAAAAGTACCTGTCAGGCATTGTATAGAACGAGAAATGAATGACGAAATTGAAACAAGCTATGCACATTGTGACTGAATAGTGATAATGAAATATGAATCCAAGTGACGGAGAAGGAGAAGAATGAAAGAAAGGACATCCAACAGAATCGTTATGTATCTACCTATTGGGAAACCTGTTTTGTGGTTTGGTGAGTGGCTGACTAGACAAACCATTTTGCAGGGTCCAGGTGCCCACGCAATGTCATCTGAATACTAAGAATGAATTGAAACTTAATTAAACAAATAGAATGTGCAAAAAGACAAAAATTGATCCAGATCACGATTTGAACGTGATGAATTGGTCCTGGCCGCGATTTGAACGCGGGACCTCATCCAACCGAGAATTAACCCTAAGGATGAATCATACCCCTAGACCACCAGGACGCTGTAAATCAGCTTGGATCAATTGTTGAATTCGGCTCAGAATGTGGAGTATATATTCCAAGCAATTTCTCTCCACACTGGGCTGATATGTGGAGGCTGGCGGCTGAACGGCTAGCGTGGCCCTGATCCCTGCGGGGCCTTGTGGACTTACATAATCAATCCCCTGCAAGCCGCACTGCTGATACTGCTGACTGACACACCATGCTGCTTGTTGAGACGCTCTTCCTTTCCTTGTCCCTTCTCGTTAGCCAGACTGCTTTTAGACCAATAATATAATGCGATGAGGCTGATCCTCTAGCCGGTGAACGTCCATTGTGCCGTCACAAAATGCTTCACAATTTTCTCGCTCATTGCTCAGGTATGCCATGGTTTCAATCGGGATACTCTATCGTTCGGACCTGTTTTGTGGGTCGGACATACTGGTAGGATTTGCAGCTACCTACCTACCTAGGTACCAAGGTATAAGATTGTGACGACTTTGTGTACACGACAGAGATTGATTAGAAAAATGCGCTTCGTTTCGCAATTCAAACAGGAGCGTAATTATTTCAAGGAAAGTAGAATTGTTCTTAAATTATAGGAGGACCTTGTCCAGAGAAACCGGGAGGGAAGCTCGACAATTAATTTGCTTCACCAATACAGGGTCGTGAGGCACAATCCAGGTAGTAAACTGTAAGTTGTGTTTGGCTGTCTTCATGGCGCCCTAAGTTTCCAATGAGGATAATGAAGAGGCCATCATTCAATTTTGAAGGCCTTTACGCAGCCCTCCTCCTCCCTTCCACTTCCCTTCTTCTCCCTCTTCTTACTCCCTCCTCCTCTGTTCATTCTTGGAGGGGTATTTAACGTCCTACTGGCTTTCCCCAGATGTTCCTATCCCCCAACCATTTCCAGATCATCGCATAACCTTCATGCGCATTCCTCACCATCAGCCCATCCTTCGGATCCTTACTAGGACCGGGGTCATTCAAATACTGAACAGACCGCGTCTGGTTTTTTCCAACCTCCAATATCGTTCCACCTACCAGTCCCTCTTCCTCCACACACCGCAGCATCGCCACAGCTACTTCGTCAGGCGTCACCCAACCATCCTGCTCCGGATCCAAATACGCCATCTTCTCCGGGTGCTCGACCCACAACGGCGTACGTACCACGCCGGGCGCGACTGCCGATACTCGGATCCCATGCTGCTCATCCAGGGGTGCCAAGCTGCGCACGAGGCCGTGGATCCCAAACTTGGAGGCACCGTAGAGCGGCGCGTTGAAATTGGGCATTTGGCCTGCGACGGAGCCGATGTGGACAATGCGCTTGGGGTGTGACGGTGAGACACTCGTCAAGTTGCTGCTAGATGGTGGATACAGCCAGTGGGACATCGCGAGCTGTGTTGCTCGGATGGGGTGTGTGAGGTTGATATCTAGGAGGGCATAGTGGCCTGGATGTCCGTCGACATTGTCCTTGCTCTCGGCTGAGCCTGGAGGATGCCAAAAGCTAGCAAGACGTTTCAGTGCCACGTTTCAATATTCGAAGCGAGGGCTAGTGTGAATCTTTTGGTGCAACTTTGTCTGCTAATTGGGGCACTCACTTCGACCAATTTGGTTCGTATACACCCGCTCCAGGGCAGAGGACATCAACATCGCCAAATTCCTGCAAAGCAACATCAAACATATTCGACAAGTCGGGCCAGGATGTTACATCCGTCTTAACGAAAACAGCTCGCGGGCTCTTCCCAACGTCGCTGTGCTCCGCGATGAGCGCCTCTGCTTCGGGGCGGAGACCAAGGTCTGCTATCACCACATTGCAGTTTCGAGACAGGAGGAGTGCCGCAAAGGAGAGATTGATTCCTTATTTTAGCGCGTCAACCGATAGGAACAACAGACGAGTTATAATGGGTATCTCAGGCGCACGTACCGGAGCCCGCGCCAGTCACGATGGCGGTCTTCCCACCCACGCTGAAAGGGACAGATGTAGGAGCACTCGAGGGAGCAGCGGTCGCCATGATGATGGAGATGTAGAACAAGATTGGTGGCTTCGATTCAGTCTTCAGCTTAAATTCTTAGTTGGACCATCAGTATACGTGCAAGTCGCTGGGAGTTGCCTTTTGTCCTGCCTCTGTCCCCAGAGGGTGGGAGATTGCCGGAGTGAGAGATTATCTCACATAAAAGACAATTCAGGTCCTTAATGTAAGACGTCGATCTGGGCGTGATCGTGTCAGTCAGTGTCCATTGTCATGATTTGATAGTGGGCGGGCGACTCTCACCCGAACACCGGGCCGCCCGTCGAGGAGTCTCCTCATCTCATAGCGGGGAAAAGAGAGGGCATTTCCACATGTCTGCTATGCGATATCGGTAACATCCATCTGCCCATGAGATCTCTCAGCGTCTGACTGAGTGCATCTGCAATCTCTCTTTTGGTGTTCGTTCCTCAAACAGTGTAATGTTTTTCTCGAATGCGAAAATCTTACTATTAGCCATAATGATGCTCATGCTTATGTACCTACCTAATTACCTAGGTAGCTAGGTAGATTCACGTTGAATTGCTTCTCCCTGGCAATGTTCCCACAACAAATTGACGCAGTACGCATTGTTGTCCAAAGGCATTCGATTTCTCTTGAAGGAGGCGAGCCAAATAGAAGTCTAGGATTGAATGATTCGATGTTCGTATTATTCTTCTTCAGCTCGCCCATTATCTATCATCTGGCCGCCGCGCTTGGTGAGGTGATGTCGCTCATCTCCACGGCTCCTCGTCACGCGCTCCTCTCACTTCATATGCTCTTTGGTATTTTGCAGGACAAGCAACAATATGGTCCAAGAGAGCAGGTTTGGTCATTGTAAACGGTCAGCACAATGTTATGCAGATTCTTGTACCGTCCGTGACGCTGAAGAGTCGATTCGTCACAGTCTCCAGCTGAAAGACATCTTCTTTAACTTCTCCGTCTGGGGTTTTCGAACTAATCTCCAGGAGGAAAATTTAGCTGTAATTCATTTTTCTCAGCAAAAGTCCCACATTCCGAGGGCCATGGATAAAAAGGTCCTCTCGGGCTAGTGTCATCACGAGGCCCGACAAATTGGAGTCCAAGCTTTCTATTCACGCATATACCAGGGGTAATCTGCATAGAACCCCAACTAAGTCAGTGCCCAGGTGATATCGCAGACTAGAGATGATCTCAATCTCTGGGTGTCACTGCATCTGCAAATTGTAACCCGTTCTGCGGTCTGGTGCAGTGGATTGCGGGGAAGACGCAGATTGACGACAACCTGGAAACAATGCAGCATAGTTAGCGGTCAACGGTCACCAGATGACAGGCTGCAAAAGATGAGGAAAGCCAAATCCTGTTAAATAGTTAAAATCCTTTAGAATTGCTCCGCTTTCAGACTTGCTCCTCGATCTCACATATGCTGTGGTTGGGCGTCTTGGACAGCATTCAATCCGAAGCCGTTGAAAGATCTTGGGTGCTGGATATTCAGTTTTCCAAATTTCTGTCCTTACAAAATAACCATGATTCGGCTTCAGAGGACTATTACGACCTGGGTCCCCTTTATTCTTGCCTTATCCGTTGACGTGGTAGCCCAAAGCGACTACTCACAATATGTGGTAAGAATATGAAATAGTGAGCCCACACGAATTACAAGGTTCAGGACGCTGATGAGCTTTTCAGAACCCTTTTATAGGTGGCTCCGGACCATTCCCTGGCGAAGCATGTATGTGAACCATGGATGTGTGTCAGGTTTGCACGCTCTGACATCTCCTTAGATGGTGGCGGAGATATTTTTGTGGGTGGTGCGCTTCCTTTTGGAGTGACAAAAGTAGGCCCAGATACGTGGGAGCCTTTTGGTGATTTGTCGACCATTAATGGAGGCTGGACACCTCAAGGTAATGTGACCGGCTTTTCGATGCTCCATGAGAGTGGCACAGGAGGCGCCCCCAAATACGGTGTCATCGCTCAGATGCCGCTGACCAGTATCGCTCCTCCTGTCAACTTGCTGGACAACACTACCTACTGGCAAAGACGAGTGGGCGACGACGTTGCTTCGGTTGGATACTACAAAACCGAGCTGATCAATGGCGTTACGGTCGAGATTTCGGCTGCCAGACACTCCGGCATCTTGCAGTATACATTTCCCTCCGGAGGTGAGAAGCACATTCTTATGGACCTGTCCCATTATCTTCCATCTGAGAGTGGTGGCTACACCAGCCAATCATACCTTGGTGGAAGAATCGAGGCTTCCAGCGACGACCCCAGTCTCCTCAAGGGCTATGCAACATATGGTGCTGGGTGGAACGAAGGTGCCCCTTTCCAGCTCTTTTTCTGCGTGCACTTCGACTCGGATCCCACCACGTTCCAGACTTTCACCGGCAGGAACACTGATCCAGCGGTGCGTCTACACACTTACGACGGAGAGGGCCCACCGCAAGCCACTTTTCGAGACTTGACGACTAGCAGCGTGGTCACAGATGCCGACCCAGCCAATGGTGTGTTCCCTGGCAGTCGAATTGGAGCAGTGCTATCGTGGGACAATAGCTCCATCAACACAATCACATCTCGAGTCGGAATTTCTTTCCTCAACGTCACTGATGCTTGTCAGATGGTCTCCGACGAGATCAGTGACAGCCAAACCTTTAATGAGACTGTCAGTGCTGCGGTACAGGAATGGAACGAGGATGTCTTCAGTAAGATCCAGGTTGTCACAGACGACACGGCCAATACAACAAATCTGCGCTTGCTGTACTCGTCGTTATACTTCATGCACCTCATGCCCTCAGACAGGACAGCTCAAAATCCATTGTGGTTCTCTGATGAGCCATACTGGGATGACTTTTGTAAGTACCTAAGAAGCCGCAAATTCTCTCTCTAACACTACGTATCTCGACTTTCTTATTGGTGCAACGGATATGCGCTGACTCTCGAACCTTCACAGACACGATGTGGGACATATTCCGCTGCACAGTCAGTCTTTACCACCTGATCCAGCCAGCCAAATACGTGGGCATGATCCGGTCTTTGATCGATATCTGGCGATGGGAAGGGTACATGCCGGATGGCCGAAGTGGCAACTACAACGGCCTTGTACAGGGCGGCAGCAACGCAGACAATGTGCTTGCAGATGCATACGTCAAAGGCCTCGGCAGGAACAACGATGCCTGGACCGGCATGATCAACTGGACTGCAGGATATCAAGCCATGTTGAAAGATGCGGAGGTGCAGCCAAGTAATACTTTCAGCCCGCTAGATCAGACTGGAAGCGTCAAAGAGGGGCGCGGGTCTCTGTACGACTGGATACCTTTGGGCTACGTCTCTAGCGACAAGAGTTCGCGAGCGGTGTCCAAGACGGTGGAGTACTCCCTGAATGACTACGCTTTGAGTGTGGTTGCTGCGGGTGAGGGTACGCCTGGCGATATTGAGAAGTATTTGAACCGCTCCGCTGGATGGCAAAGGATTTGGAATCCTGACATCGAACATGCTGGCTTCTCGGGCTTCCTTACACCACGAAACGCCAACGGCACTTGGGACTCGCCTGAGGACTATAACCCAGCACTCTGTGGTGGGTGCGAATGGGACGCTATCACTTATGAGGCAGTTCCTTTCGAGTACAGCTTCGTTGTTCCCCATGATGTCGAAACTCTCATCCAACTCATGGGCGGTCAAGCGGAATTTGAGCGAAGGCTTGATTACATCGTGAGTGAATCTTTTCCGTGCCTTTGTATTCAGACAACTAAGACCGCTCATTTCCAGTTCTTACCCAACAGCACTGAACAAAATCTGGGAGGGAATGGAGCTGGTATCACCACCATCATGAACATTGGGTAAGTCTTTTTGGCCTCGGGATCTGCCCGTCACGTCACCTTGTACTGATGAAAGACTTCCAGGAACGAACCAGACTTTGCTACACCATACCTGTACCATTATCTCAACAAGCAGTACAAGTCGGTCAACCAAACACGGGTGCTGGCAAATCAGTTCTTCCATGATGCCCAGTATGGTGTTCCCGGCAACAGTGATGCGGGCGCGCTCAATTCCTGGCTGATCTGGCAAATGCTGGGCATGTACCCCATAGTGACACAGCCTGTGTATCTACTTGGGTCTCCTTGGTTTAGTGATATCAATATCACGATCAACGTCGACAAGAACCTACGGATTTTGAGCCATGGTACAACCAACCCTGCGGCTCTGGGCCAGTCTGGTTATTTCGTGCAAAGTGTCAAGCTCAATGGTCAACAGTGGGACAAGAATTGGTTCAACCACGAGGACATCATGATTGACGGAGGCGTCATCGAGTTCTTCCTTGGTGAGAATGAGACTCAGTGGGAAACAGGCGAGGCACCGCCCAGTCCTGCTCACATTATTCTCGACCAGGCGTTATAATGTAGCGATTAGGGTAGTTCTGCGATTTGATGGAGACTTGCGAAATCATGCCAACAGCAGAGCGTGCCTGGTCACAAGCTTGGGTCGTATTGAATATCACAATAGTATTGTTCAGCTCTCATCGCTTGATTGGTGTTTCAAGCGTCCATTCTCGTCTCTTGGGGCGGCTGAAATCTCTCCGCTGCTGACTATGGCACAGTTGAATTCCTCGTAAATGGTGAGCTCTTTAGATCGAAGACACGATCAAGCGAACCACCTTGGGGAATATCAGCTTGACGTAGCTGAATATCCTCTTGGGTCGGCTCGATCCTCCGGCCCTAGAGCACGAACGCTTTCTAAGGCTGGAGGGCAAATTGAATCAACTGTCGGAAACCACATATAAATGTCACACGAAGAAACATGCAATTTACCATATATACTCTCGCCCCTGGCTGGGCGGACCCACCAATGATCGTCATCTGCTGACCTGCACATCATTCCACTCAAACAAAGCAAGCAAGCTACCAGTCACAAAGTACCATACAATAGTTTAATGATCAAATTTTTGGAGGCTTTTGATCTCCCATGTCTCCTTTATACATTCTTCTCATTTCGAATTTGCTGGTGAACTCCCACGAAGCAAACATGCCACCTTGAATTTTGTTCTCATAGGTCCAGCTTGGGTCCTGCTTGCATCTGCTGTTAAAACCAGAGTGGACTTTTGACCAGAACTTTGTGTTTTTGTTTTGATGCCGCCGGTTACTCAATGACAGAATTCACACAATATTGCTATAAGCGCACTAAATTTCGCAAAGTCCTGAGCAGGTGGCTGCAAAGAACTTACTTGCCGACACTTATATAAGATTCGGGCCACAATGGAAGGTAAACCTAATTCGAACCCATAGAAGTACTGAACAGGATGATATATAAATAGATGCGTATATATCCGGAGACCTGCAAATTGAATGTCAATATTTTATTAGGACCCTAGCGTGATGGTTTTAAATCTACTAGACAGCAGACTCCAGAATAGTTAAAGACAAATACTTCGGCAACTGGCATTACCTGTGTCTGTGTTAGCAAACCTACAAGATCAAGCAAAACTGTCTACGGAAGCTTCAAGAGCTTCATAGGCTTCTATCAGCATAGTCTCGTCAGCTGTTGTCTGGTGGTGGACCC
The DNA here is from genome assembly GCA_027946555.1 of Gnomoniopsis sp. IMI 355080. Taxonomy (NCBI): domain Eukaryota; kingdom Fungi; phylum Ascomycota; class Sordariomycetes; order Diaporthales; family Gnomoniaceae; genus Gnomoniopsis; species Gnomoniopsis sp. IMI 355080. Next base: position 78,339 of record JAPEVC010000016.1, read on the forward strand.
GGGGGTGAAGTTCAGGAAGACTTTTGTGGGCACATTCTGAACGCCACATCTTGATCCTTGGACACCCTGTTCAGCCAACCTGGAGCCTCCAAGACCTTGCTGAGGCGCAAACCACGCTAAATGTGCCACACCACGCTAGCCGCGCCACAATGGAGACTCACCCATCTACGGTCGGCTTACTAGGCCGCGAGCCTTCTCAACGGACTGTCTTCGCACCGATCCTTTACTCGTATTCGTCGTCGTCCACGTCTTCTTCCTCCTCCTCCCCATCGTCAGCCTGCCAAGACGCGATGGAGGCTCACAACCAACACACCAGCGCCTCCGCGGCCGACCTGGCCTCGCAGGGTGCCGCCCCCGAGGTCAAGAAGACCAAGAAGAGAAAGGTCCTTCTGATGGGCAAGAGTGGTTCGGGCAAGTCAAGTATGAGGAGTATAATATTCTCCAACTACCTCGCCGTCGATACCAGGCGCCTGTGAGTATATTTCGTTTACTTTTTCCACCTTCAATTGCACGTCCCCTCAATCGTGAGGTCGCAACACGTACCGTGGCCGGGCTTGGGCTGCGCTGGAGCGAGCTTTCATTCACCCCTCGCTGTCGCACCGAGATTCACATGAGATTCAAACGTGCTGACCAATGTTCCAGCGGCGCCACCATCGACGTGGATCTCTCCCATGTCAAATTCCTCGGCAACCTCACCTTGAACCTGTGGGACTGTGGCGGCCAGGAAGCCTTCATGGAGAACTACATCAACCAGCAGCGCGCACACGTCTTCAGCTCCGTCGGCGTGCTCATCTATGTCTTCGACATCGAGTCGCGCGACGTCGATCGCGACCTTGCCACCTATGTCTCCATCGTCTCCGCCCTCGCCCAGTACTCCCCCGCCGCCAAGGTCTTTGTGCTGGTCCACAAGATGGACCTGATCATGCACAACATGAAGGAGTCTGTCTTCAACGAGCGCGTCCACCTCGTCCGCACCAAGACCACCGAGGCCTTGCAGAACATGGCTTCGTCCAGCTCCGCCGGCCCTGCCGTTCCACGCACCATGGACATCCAGCCCTTTGCCACGTCCATCTGGGACCAATCGCTGTACAAGGCCTGGTCCAGCATCATTCACGACCTGATCCCCAACCTTGCCATCATCGAGAAGGAGCTCGGCGACTTGGGCCAGGCCATCGAAGCCGAAGAGATCTTCCTGTACGAGCGTACCAGCTTCCTGGTCGTCTCCACTTGGAAGTCCGAGGAGGCCGCCCGCAATCCGCACAAGGATCGCGAGGAGCGCCTGTCCAACGTGATGAAGACCTTCAAGAACCGTCTGGCGGGCTGGTCTGGCACCTCGCGCAATTCGGACCAGTTCAAGGAGATGCAGCTTACTCTCGGTACCCTGTTCAGCTTCTACATCATGACCTTCACCACCAACACGTACATCCAGGTCGTCCTGCCCCCCGGTGAGGCTCGTCTGAACGCCGCCAAGCTCAACACCAAGATTGCGGCTGGCTACTTTGAGCGCCTCGACTCGCCCCCAGCCAAGGAGGCCAAGGGCTCTGCCGCCGCCGGCGCTGCTAAGGGCAGTGACGTCAAGGGCGTCTCTGCTGCGATGGCTGGAATGGATGTCGGTGGAAGCGGCGACGAGCAGGGCTACGTTGACCTCGGTGCAACTGCCTCTTCGACTGCACCCGCTGCTTAACGCACCCACGTCGCGGTGGCACACTTGACTACCCCTTCGATCGTGCACCGTTATGGGGCTGTACACTACCATTGCACTTACGAAAATGACGATCATGGAACGGCCGACGAGAGAGCTTGAGTCGGGCTTTTTTCTTCTTCTCTCAACCCAAAGCATGGCATGGCGTGGCAAGGCGATTTCAGGTTTACGGAAGGATGATTTCTGCTCAGGATTGATACCCGGTTCTGGAGGATTCACTAAATATCGGCGTTGATCAAATGAATACTGAATTGAACTTTCGTCCTCAAGACGCCTGTGACCCTGTGACTCTAACAGTGACATCTCAAGTTTCGTCCGTGCAAAGTTCTGTTTGGCTGCATCATCTTCAAAGTGAAGCCAGTCAATTGTATCCTGAGCAGAGTCTGACACCCGATGAGCCGTTGTCAGATGCATGCAGACGAAGAGAATGCCACCTTATAAGCTTTCCTGCTGAGAGCTACCTCTGTCTTCAACGCTCTTATCTCGTGGGTCACACGCATTCCCTAAACCTTCCCTACGCTAATGGGCCTCTGTAAGCAAAAGCCCGTTTATGATGTTTTCATGCATGAGGCTCCAGTGTAGATAGGACAAAAGGCAACGTCTTTCTCTCGCGAAGCTCGACATTGATCAGCTCGTGGGTGACTACAGATAGCTAGCTTCGTCCGTCTTCGACGCAAAGAGGCCACTATGGGACTTGTGGGTACTGGGCGGGCGAGCTGTCATCAGTATCGGAGGATTCAAGTAGTACCGACCCACAGCTATAGCCCTACTCCCAAGATGCCGACCTGAAGATGTCACGATAAAACTCGCGGCTAACATCTTAGGCGTATAACAATCATCTTGTCTCTCCCCCAGCTCACCACTAAACCTATCAGCTATGCGAATATGTCTAGGTCTTTTTATCCCTAGACGCCAGTCTTAAATTTTCGCTCCCAAGGTAGGTCCAAAACTCCGATGATGAACACATGAGGTTCGCCTTATTCATATCAGGCGAGAGCATTGCCCATCAAATCCCAGAAGGTGCCTTTGTGCCCACTTCCAAAGAGTCAAAGGTCCAGTGCCACTTGCGGTGGATGAGTTGACCATCTAAGCCCATTTCACGACTGCGATACCACCCCGCTTGAACGCGTCAACTTCCTCGAGCTTCTGCCCTCGATCGGTGTGCTCTTTGCTTGGGAAAGTTGACTGGATGATGAATTCGCGAGTCCTCATCTCCGGTGCGGCGTTGCTGGCGAACTGGTAGAGATCGCCTATCGTGTTCGTGAGGTTGAACCGTGCGGGCAAACGCGACCCATCAGGCATCTGGAAACGAACGGCAACAGTAGGTTGACTGTTGTCGACGTTGGCCGGAGCAGCTGGAGCACTCGAAGCGCTGGCCGCAGCGGCAGGAGCAGGGGCGGACTCCGCGGATGATATACTGCTGTCACCCGGCACGGGGCTTCCCAGTCGACGTCCTTGTCCGCCAAACGGCCGGTAGATGCGCGGGAGCTGGTGCCAGTCCTCCTCGTGCTGCTGGAGACGCACATCGCACCGCTGGCCGTGCTCCACGTTCATAAGGTGCAACGGAGCACGACCTGACCGAATCATCTGCAAATCCTGGGCGTGCTCGGGGTCCGTGTAGCGGCGTAAAGGACCATCTTCAATTGAGAAGCCATCGCGCCAGAGGTGCAGAGTCCGCGTAACAACCGGTAGGTCCTCTCTAGGAACTATCCCACCAAGATCTGTGCCTCGGACCGAGCGCGACTCGGTACCCTCGCCACCAACGGTCGTGCCGTTGCCCCGAAAGTTTGAAGATCGAGCTGGATCGGGGGAGCCAGAGTCGCTAGACGAGGCGCGCTTAGCGTTACTGGAGATAAGACGTTAGTGAAAGCGGTTGTCAGTGGGTTGAAATGCCGAATACGTACGCCTTTGCCTGGGCAAGAATGTCCTTGATGACATTTTGCGGGTCTCTGTTAGAGCTTCCACGCGCAGGATCCTGGACAGCCAGACCACTCTTCTCTCCGCCAGCGAATAGGTCGCGGGGGCCTTTACGGTCTGCCTCATCGTCATCCTCATCATCGTCCTCGTCGTCGTCATGATCGTGACCAGAGCTCAGGGAGCTCAAGGTGGCCAGACCGGTTCTCTTGGCAGGCTTCTTGGAGGAACTGGAGGCCTTGGAGGCGGACTTTGGAGCGGGTTGGCCATCGAGAGTTCGGGGGCCGGTGTAGTCTTGTGGAGCAGCGGCCGTGGCAGACTGGTGAGAGGAGGAGCCAGCAGCAGGCTCGTTGCTGTCTTCCTCATCGTCGGCGAAGAAGGCGCCGACGGCGGCGGAAAGGTTCCACTCGCTGGACGCGAGGTAATCCGTGGCCTATCAGGATACAAAGTCAGTCTTCATGTACAAGCCAAGCAGACAGTATTGGTACGCTGTACGTACTCTGCTGGCACTAGCGCCAGTGAGCTCGCAGAACTGCTGGATCAGATCGTCGTGGTCCGACATCTTTCGCGAGCGTGGGGCCAAGGATATGGAGGAGTGCGTTCCTGGGGTTGAACAGACGAAGTTGCTGCTAGTGGGCACTTTAAGATCGGAGACAGTGTGGTTGAATGCTTGTTATCACTCCAACAGAGTTCGGGTGTGTTTCTGCCAAAGAAAGGTTGAGTTAGGTTAGATACCTATGGTAAGTGTTTGACGGCCTGGCGGTTGGAGCAGGCAGCTGAAAGGCAACGAGTTCCCCGCGGTGCCCCCACTATGACGGAAGTTGGAGACAGGGAAGCTATGGCACCCCAGCTCCACTCCACTGCGCTTGGCCAGCCTGCCACTCACTACTCTGCCACTGCGGGCCTGTGCCTTGTGACGGTCAAGCCACCTCTAAGACTGAACACTCCATCCCCAACTTCGCGCTTCCACACCTTAGCCAAAAAGCGTCTGACCAACCTTCCAACCCCCCAACCACACCTCAGTCGTCAGCAGTCGCGGATACTTGACAGCCTCTGCTCTCTTCTGTACTTTGACCCACAACCGCCATGGCTACAGAAGAGCCCTCAAACCCAATGGCCGAGTCCGGCGTCACAATGCACTCCGATAGCGAGCAGTACTCCCCCGAGGATGTCTCCACCTCACCGCCCTCCTCGTCCGACCCTGCAATCATACTCTACCAGCCTCCGACACCATGGTCTATTCTGCGCGGAGTGGCAATAAACTTGATCCTGCCATTCATCAACGGCATGATGCTGGGTTTTGGTGAGCTGATGGCACATGAGGCCGCGTTCAGGTTAGGCTGGAGCGGCACAAGGGTGCGTATCAGATATCTAGGCAGAGCAAGTGTAAGACACGTGCTAACAAGACGTGGTGGTAGATTTTCCCGCTCTCCAGAAGGCAACGACACCCTGTTGGGCCTGGCATTGAGGCACGAGAGAAGCCGAGGGTGGCCGCGCCCGGCTTGGACGATATGACCAGCCTGGAGTGAAGCAACAATCGAAGCTCTGCCCCGGTATAAAGAGGCATGTGGCGTCCGAAACACACTTGCTAAGCCCGTCGGTGAAGAATCCAAGAGCAGCTACACTCGAGCTCAACGGAATACGCTCGAAGGCCACATAGAAGGTGTAAGAGCGCCAGGCGCGGAGTCTGGATAGATGTCGGAGTCTGCACTAGAGGTTTCTTATCGGAGACAGAACTATCTGGTGTACATGGATGTGAATTCGAAAGATGATGAGAGACCGCATAGGCCGTCTTGAGCCTGTACATAGACGGAATTCCCAAGCAAGATCTGAACAGCCCAGACAAGATCGCTTCATCAACGTGGCGGCTCCTGTTTTCCTCAAGACCCTCAGCACGTATGCTTTGCAATACTAACGAAACTGCAAAAATCACAGCCTTCAGATGATTGACGCAACAAAGGGGTATGTTGCCCTAAGCGAACAATAAATGGCATCAAGGTGCAAAAGGCCGTTTTTTAATGACTACATAAAACAACGCCTTTGCTCAAGGCGTTTGATACTGCACCATTGGCCACTGATCGTTCCTTCAACTTCCTGAGTCACCTTAAACTCCGGAACCGAATTCAAATTCATGACTGGTGTCAAGCCCATGTCGTTGGCCCATCTTTGAAAAGGCTCTGCTCTGTCTGGAACCTACTCAGTCTCAATAAAGAGAGACCTCTCACGCCTCACGTACAGCAGCAGTATCGGCAGAAATAGGTCTAAGAGACTACCTAGGTATGTCTCAAGTGTACAAACAAGGACCAGTGGCGCTGGTGAATCAATGTATGAGGTAATCTGCTGCTCAATTGACCTGTAGAAGAGGCCTGGGAGCATATACAGCCGCAGGAGATTAGCACGGAGAATTTCCCGTCCAGATTTGTACGGATAATATATGTCTACCTGCAGGCCGAAATAGATATCGTCCATGTGCTCCCACGTCAAGGTTCTCGTGCGGTACTGAATACCTAGGTACGTGCCTAACTCACTGCAAAGCCCAGACCCCTGTCTGGCTCCACAGGCAGGCATACTAGTGCTATACCAGTGGAAGAGTACCGATGCCGGCCAAGAACCCATCTTTGCCAGCCGAGACAAGCTCCTAAAAAATCCCAACTTTACAGCACCACTTTACCTGCACGCGCAGACTGGCGTCTCAAGCCTGGATCTGCATCTGAGAGCAAGGCGACACTGTTCAATATCGGCCATGATTCCAAGCAGAGGGCTCGCGCGGGCCAAGCCTGGTCTGGCATTTCAGAATCAAGTATGCCCAAGGCCTTTCCGCTTTTATTCGATTCAGGTCGAGAACCTAACCAAGCTTGCGCAGATCCTTTCTAGAGCTCCTGTCCGCTCAATACCCAGACAGGCCATATCACGACCAACATTATCGAGCTCGAGACAATTTGGCACAAGCATACGGGGCAATGGCAATTCAAATCCACGTGCCTCAACGATAGGCTTCCTGTCAGGGAGCAGGATAGGCGCGACCAGTCTCTTGTCCTCTCCATCCTTCCTAGTCTCCAATCGGCGCTTCGCCTCGACCGAGTCGACGACATCACCCACAGCCACCCACCAACCCGAATTCTCCTCTTTTACCGACTTCGACGCGCCCTCCATCTTCAACGTCCCAGAAGGCCCAGGCTACCTCAACAATCTCGGTCTCGACTTTGGCTACGGCCCTACCGCGCTCGTCCAATGGGTCGTTGAACACCTGCACTTCACCATGGGCCTCGGCTGGCTGGGCGCCATCGTCGGCGGCTCGCTGGCGATTCGCGCCGTCATGGCCTATCCGGCATTCCTTGCGCAGCTCGAGTCCTTCAAGTCGCAGCGCATGCGCGCCGACCCCGTCTACCAGGACCGCCAACAAAAGTTCATGCTCAACATGGCCCGCGGCGGGAACGATGCCGCCGAAATGATGCAGCTGCGTATGCAGATCAAGCACATCAGGGAGCAGTACGGCGTCAAGATGGGTCGCATGTTCCTCCCCATGCTGCAGCTCCCGTTGGCATACGGCATGTTCAAGCTGACGCGCGCGATGGCGTTGTTGCCGGTGCCGGGGCTCGACAGCGCCGGGGCACTATGGTTCCCGGATTTGACTGTCGCGGATCCGCTGTACATTCTTCCTTGCGTGGGCTCCGTCATGATGTATCTGACTGTTAAGGTGAGCCAGCACTACATTTACCTTCCTTCCGGAACACTACAATAGCTGACCCACACTCTCTTAAGCGCTCTTTACCATTCATGGCAGCAGAACAAGCCAAGATGATGAAGATGTTACCCTGGATCCTCGGTCCCATCGGCTTTGTCGTCAGCTTGAGCTTCCCCGCCGCCGTCCAGGTCTACTTCGCCGCCACCGCCCTCCTGACATACTGGCAGACCACCCTTTTGCACAATAGCCTCGTACGGAAATGGACGGGACTCCCGCCGCTCGATCAGCTCACAGTCAACCCAGAGTACATGAAAAAGCCCCCTGTGAACCCCTTCGTCAACATGAAGAGCACATACCAAGCGCCGCGTACGGTCGATACGACGGCGACCGAGCAGAAGCCTGAGGAGAAGAAGGAGGGATTGAAGAGCCCGTTTGCGATGTTTCGTGAGGCAAGGAAAGGCATGACGGACACTATTGAAAAGTACACGAGTGATCCGGAGAAGTCTGAGAGAGAGGCAGCATTGAAGTATGAGAAGCAAAGGCGTCAAGAGGAGAATGATAGATATATGGCGAGGAAGGCACGAGCTGAGATGAATGACACGAAAAAATAGATGAGGCCGGGAAGGCTGTCCATTTGGCAGTATGAATTTCTCAGTTTGGCTGGAGGTCAGTTCCTCATCGGTTCTACTGTCTATGGGTGTAGATAGACCAAATTGTCAATATCTGACACTTGGCGTATAATCTCCAGTCCTGTACAAACAAAAATTGTAACAAGAGAATCAAGATCAATATCGCTTCTGCAGATCTACTGAAAGATAGCTGGGAGGAAGTTGTTTTGAAGCATGGAGAAGAAAGAACTGCGAAGTAATGGGCAGTGACTAAACAATCATCTTGAAAAACAGGTTCGCCGTTCTAGAGACATTAATCAGTTGCAGGAGTTTCTAGCTACCACGCATCATTTTCTGCACCATTTTCTCTTGTCCACATGCTTCCCAAATCGGTCGAAGCTATATCATATTTTTGCACATGATTGAATGAAGTTGTTCTTTCCATTAAGGTCATGGCACCTCCTATCTCAAGGCCAAGGTAGCCAAGCAGAAAGTGCCCTGTTTTGCTTCTCTATGCATGCTCCACATTGCATGCTCAATTACACAGTACAGTATGAATATTTGCCGCCCTATTTAATTTCCTTCCCTTGATTTTATGGACCCTGACCCTTCCATCATTTAGACGTGTAGGTTTTGACCACCTGCCATTTTCACTGCGCCATAATCCAGGGCTTTGTGTATGCCTCTTTTTGAATGAAAATCCCCAGGTTCTAGACAGCTGGGTCCCCATAGAATGATAGATGCCAACGTTATGGTAAGGACAAAACAATTTTGTAAAGAGCTCAACCAGAATGATCAAAGGCTCCTCGTATGTTCCTTGGTCGTCAAACACTGAAAGAAAGAGAAAGAAAGAAAAAATCTTTGGGCCACCACTCTCAATTGAGACTGATCCCTCTTCTTCAGGTGACATTTCGTAGCATCACCCTTGGGTATCGTAGACCTAGGCCAATGCAAGACTCGAAAGAGCCGCTAGATTATCATCATCCTCCAACAAGTGGACAAGACCACCTGGATAGAGAATAGCGGAGGTGCAATCCTAAAACACCGTTCCGTCGCTGTCGATGAGGATTGGCGGCTCCTTAGTGTTCGGCCGGTTGATCTCGGCAATCTCACGACCGCCCTGTTACGTCAAGTCAGCACATGGGCACAGCAATACAGAGCGCTTAGCATCTTCAAACTCACCTTCCAGCTACCCGCCTCCAGAAGCTGAGGCAGGCTCAGCTCATTGCCCGCCAGCTCGTTCCTCAGGGCCGCATTTACATCCACACATAGCCGGTCCAGGAGGCCGACCGTGACACCGCGCCACTCGACGACGACATCATCGCTCGGCTCGAACATGGGCGCAACCTCCACACCACGAGTACCAGTCTTTAGACAGGAGTTCTTGTAGTGCTCGAGTCCCCTCGCCATATCCTCACCTTTGAGTGTCAATACACCCAAATCGACAAAGAGTCCTCCGTTGCGATACTCGGGGAGACCGGTGAGCAGATGTTGGCCCGCGAAGTGAATCTTCATCAACTGTTGCATGGGCTGCATGAGCGAGTAGGTGAGCCACTGCGTCAGCTTATGGAACGGCAGAATGGACTCCCAAGCGGCTGAGCCGGAGCGGGCGTTGGGGAAGGGCGAGAAGCTTGGGCCCGAGGAGGCGGTAGGCTGTGGCATCGAGGAGCACGGCCAAGCGTCACCGAGAGAAATACCGTTTATAGCGGTGCGGGATGGGGGCCAGATTGGCGCCAGTCCTGTCATCAAGACATCCCAGAGAGTGGGCAGGAGAACAATAGGCATCGAAGAAGCTTGCGTGGAGGGGTGGGACAGAAGATAGTCTGTGTGAAAAGTTAGCTCATCGATCCGGGTTGCATTAGGCTTGATGCTAAGCATGTCAAGCTCACCGAGCATGTGCCCTGGGCGTCCGTCGCCGAAAAATTCTTTGTTGCCATCCAGTGCATCAGCCAGCCGGATAAGAAGCTGGGTGCGACCCTCCAAGCCAGCCATCTCGTTGCCCTCTTTTGACTGTAGGCCCTTAGCCATGGCTTCCACAGTCAGCTGGCGTAGACCCTCCTTGTCAACTTGGTACTTATTCTCCTTGTTGCCGGAGAATATGCCCTGTGAATTGCATTAGAGATGAGACTCGAAGAAATGCAAGTTGGGACGGATCACTTACTGTCTTGAACATTTCCAGGCTTGCAACAGCAATGCCCTCAGACCTCCTGTAGATGCGGCCATTTTCTGTGCTCTTGTAGCTCCACTCTGTGCCAGCCCCAGCGTCCAGCAGTACACTGACCAGGAACAAGTCGATCAGACGACGACACTTTTCTGTGTTATCAATGTTGTCCCAGGTCGACAGAAGGTGTGCAATTCTGTCTCGGCCTCCCACACAAAAGTGCTGGTGTCGACCATGACCTGGTATGCTGGTGAAAGGAGCATCATAATCTCTCTGGTTAATCAGTCAGCATTCGTTTCTTTTCTTCTTCTTTCACCCTGCAAGGTGATGCTCAGGAGGTACATACTCTGATGATGCTGGCAACAAAGCTCACCACTTCTGGGAACTTGCCCATGTCCACATCGAAATGCCTCAGCTCATTCTTAATGGCCTTGGTAGTCAGAAGGCGACACCTCTCACGGACAGCGCCTAGGCTCCTTAGGTAGCCAGCAGGATCCAGATCTGGGTCAGGGCCTTTTGGCAGCTCCATCTTGGGGATGGCGTGAGGAGAAAATGGGGTGAGTGGCGTGTTGGGGGCAGAAGTATGGTTTGTGCCGGCTGAGGAGCGGTTCAAGGCGCGGCTGCTCAGAGTACCAGATGGGGACTTGACACTAGAATGTCCCGAATCGATGCTAACCTTGGATTGGGATGTGGTGAGTGATGGTTTCTGGGGAGGGATCTTGGAGGATCTATCCTTTCTGGAGAAGAAGCCCATGGTGAGAAGTAAAGGGACCAAGACCCTTTTGAGATACCAGTTAGTAATGAATTGATCTGGTAGTCGGAATGGGACTGGCGCGGCGGCACTGATAGGCAATTGGCAACCAATGCAATCAACCCTTGGCTCGCTGGACTGGGTGAACAAGTCCGCAGGGTATGGTTTGGGTCCTCGGGCGGGATGCTGTCTTAGTTGGAAGCGGGGGGATGGTGGGGCAGGCTAGCAGTGTGCATGTGCTGAAGCGGCAAGCCTGGGGAGGGGTTCCTGTGGTTGTTGGTTGGTTTGTGGTGATTGGTGGTTGCTTGAGTGACTGGTTGATTGATGAATTGAGCTTGCAGCACCTGACCCAGGTATGGGATGGATGTAGGTGACTGCTGAGAATGCAAGTGGTAGCAGCTGCAAGCCTGCGCTGGAAATGATTGATCTGGTGGTGGAAACGTCTCAGACTCTGTTGGCACTGTTGCTGCTCCGAGGTTGCCCAATCCAGAAAAGCCAGATTGAATAAATGGAATTTTGAGGGGGTATCAAGTGAAGAAGGAATTCGGTAGAGTGTCGTTCCGTCGCGTTTGGTTTCGTGATCGTCGTGTATTGAACTCAATGTTGCTGTGGCACCTGATTGATGGAGCTTTCTTTCTCTGGAGCTTGGGCTGGTTTGCCGGATGCAGGGTCCCTTTTTCAAAGCTTGCTGAGGCTAGGATCCCTCTTGTTCTCAGGCAACTGGCAGGCGACCGAGTCTGCGGAAGGTTTGATCTACCATGTGATTATGTCTTGGTGGCGTGAGGTGGAGAGGACAGACTGGGAAGTCTGTCAAATAGAAGAGAGAAGGTTTCAATTGACCAGAGGTGATGAGATCCAAATTCATGAAGCCGACGTCATGAAGTGGAGAGTGGTCGTGGTCGATGGAGGTATGGTCAGGAGAAGGTGGGAGGGATCGTCGCCAGGATGAAGAAAGTTGTTGGCAATTCCACAGCTTGAAAGTGGTCTGTATCAGCGTGGAAGGAAATGGCACTGAAAAAGACCCCTGGAACAGAAAGAAGTAGGAAAAGATGATGTAGTTGAAGGAGACGCCAGTCAGGGTCTGGGTCTGGATGTCGAGAACGAGGTTCAAGTTCCAAGGTCAGGTCGAGGCCGAGGGCGAGGGCGAGGACAAAGACAGGGTCAGATGCTGCAGGTCACCACTACTGAAGCACATACCAAAGGATCCCAAAAAGTTCAAAGATTTCTATGGGAGACAAGACATGGACTGGGCCTCATGGGTTTATATCAAATCCCCAGGGTGATGGGAGACGAAGGAGCATGCATGGAGGAGGGCCAGGGTTCCGGGGGAGGTGAATATTAAAGTCAGGGTCCCACCGAAATGGTCGAAAGGGGAGAATGCATGCTACCAGTACAAGTAGTTCCTACGTGCCCATGTGGGTGGGATGTGTGTGTATGGGTGGCACGAGCAACCGTACGCCGTCCCAAGTACTTTGTGTCCGGAGTACTTTGAACTTTGTACTTTGTACTGTCCCAGGAACACCCCTGCCCGCTTTCTTTTCTCTTTGGCGGGTCCAGCCGCTGCAGAAGGACCGTGTTCATCCATGCCCCCCCCCGTCGTCTTCCTCATCCCTCAACGGGTCTTGTGGACACACCTTCTCGACATTCCTATATGCATATAATTCATCCGCGGAAATCTTCCCTTTCTGACTGGCACCTACACACGCCACCGTGTTCATTGTATAGGCCGTCCAGGCCAATGCCGTGACTGGCGACCCATCGTGAAACGACTCGTGTGCGATGCAGTCGATGTGGTCGACCTCGGCTGCCATGTGGGTTCTCGACTACTTCTCGTCGCTATCGCCTCCATGGTCATCACCCACACAGCTCGGTAGTCGAGTCAAACAGTCATGTCCACGGGTCCACGTTGATACTGCCAAAGAGATAGGCTTGTATATCCAAACAGGATCATCTATTGCACGCCTGCGGCAGTCCAGGAACTTCTGGTCATCTGTTGGTTTCAGAGCTGCCGATCCAGTGGAGTCGTTGTCTTGACGGGGACTCAATCTCTGAAATCACGAGCCGGAACATGGGACGAAGTCCGCATTTTCTATTTCCACTCCATCCACTCCGGCTCGATCGCTCTGCTCGCCTCGTCCTGGGCCTCCACCTCCATCAATCCACTCCGAAGCCATGTTACCCAATCGCTATGGCGTGGCTTGGAATATGACCAGCCTTGCCAGCTTGGCTAGCCATTATATAGTGTTCTCAGCCTTCGAGAAGATTTATTATTCGGGCGCCACTCTCCTCTACTCCGTAGCCTTTCAAGGTTCGTCCCTCGCCCCAGGTCAAACACTGCCAACAAAGTCAAATTTGATGATCTCGAGAGGAACTCCCTTCCGTCCCCATTATGTCGCCAAGTATTGGTCAAGGGTCCACGGCAGGGGCCAGGCAACGAGGCCATTTGCAACCTCGCAGCACTCGCAGGCGGCCCGAACAATTAGGGCTTACTCGCTACCTTTGCTGCTGCGTCTCTGCCTACCAAGCCGGCCAAGGTATACACTCCCGCACTGCCTGACTTGGGAAGATCAACATGGTGTGCTGTACTACATTGGGTAGTACTATGTATGCGCTGCAAACACGCGACACACATTATTATGCTCCGCTACACCAAGACTTTTGCCAAATCTTCGTTTCCCCTTGGCTGTATAGCAACATCTGTTCCTGTGATTGCCGGCGTCCCGGGTCCCAAAGGGTCCTTCGCGCTGCCGTCGGACAGTTCTCGCTTCGGGCTCGGCGTCTGAATATGATGCGTATTTACATAGTACAGTACAACGGTCTGTTCGAGAAGTGGCCGGAAGACAGACTATCCACGATCGAATACTACCAAAGTGACAAGTACGCCATAGGACGGGGTTGGGGGGGGGGGAACGAAACGCCGGTGTTCAACCGCAGGCCCTCTCTGTCGTGCGGTAGAAAGGCAGCAAATCCCGTCGGGACTGACTGCTTGCCTCGAGTTCCACCACAACCACACGCACCGGGCAGATCGGCTTGGGGGGCTTCCTGTACTATGGTACTAGTAAAAAAGGTGACATCGCTTCAATCCGACAAAAGTATGTGCAGGGGTTTTCATGCATCAGTATGCAAGGTACCGCACACTGCCCCCGCTTGTTGCCGTTTTCTCAACCGGAGACAGTTGCGAACATGGTGTGGAGACTGGAACCGTGGGGTGGTTGGCCTATGAACTTGGTCGCGTACGTATTACTGGCTCCCGACTACTGCCCCAGCTGCCCGGACCAACAGGCTGGCGTGCATGCTTGACACAGCAAGGCTTGCAAAAAAGCAAAAGGCGGCCAAAATGGCCTGAGTGGCCACGCGACTTTATCCCGATCTAGGCACCGAGACAGACAACCCGGCCGCAACCTCCTGCAGCAGTAGGATCTTCACCGTGGGGTCAGCCCATCTCACCTCAGCTCGTCGTGCATGTATTGCGTACGGTAGCAGTGGAAGTGGTCGTGGTGGTACGGCCACGAATCACGCACGTGGGTCCACAAGCACAACATCTTCGCAAGCATCTCGATGTCTGGATGTGCACGCGTGGGCCAACCCTCGCAAGCCTTGATATACGCAGCACTACCGGCATACGCAGTAGTGCGCAGAACAGCAGTCCAGGGTAAAATGGCCAGCTCGAAGCCTCGTTGATACTACGCTGCGACTATCGTTATTTCTCGCACTGGTGGACATTCCCTCTTCAGACTCATTACACGATAGGTCACATTCCAAGGCCTGCAATTTCGTGGCACACGGGAGACCGACCCGCCAACAGTCTTAGTATGCTGCCGTCATTTCAAGATCCTGACCAGTACCGATGAGGGCCCATCTCATCACCCTAAAAAGATGGGATGAAGGGGCCTGTCAGGGGCTGTCGGGCGAGGCATCCTTGCCTTCAGTGTTGGGTCACCGAGCTTCTTGACCGGGGGCCCCGCGAGCAAGCCTAAACCAGGACGTGGCCTACTGTCAACCTCAGAAGAATCAACCATTTCGGGTTGATCCCACTCCAGAAACTACCAGGCAGTGCTTACGCAAACTTGTCTCGGTGCCAGATTCGGATCCTGCCTTGGTGGTGGACATTCTGAGAAGTCCACCTTGGCAAGCCACGGTGACACTGGCAGACCGCCATCAACTCAGCTTCAACATCTCGAAACAACACCTCTCTGCCACACCCACCCCCCACACCTTCGAATGCCCTCGCATAAAAATCATGTAGCTGGCCCATCACAGTATTTTTCAGTACTCCTGGTCCGACAAAGCGGATCTCACATAATTACCTGACATGTTTTTGACAGCTCCCCACATCGCCTCGTCTAACGGCGTGGCAATCGTTGCGGACCGTCGTCCATCGTTGCGGGTACCGCTTGCAGAGGTCGAGAACACTCGCTTGAGTCTTGGTATGGACGTACAAAGTTATGAAACTTCGCCTCCCCCCTTCTCACACGCTCTCTCAACATTCCGGCCGAGATGGCTTTTTTCGAGTCACAGCGCCGACCACGAGGTAGATACGACTCATGTGCATCAGTCTCTCACAGGTCGTCCACTCAGACGGGCCTGCTTGCGTATCTGTTTCACCAGATCCGGCGGCGCGGGTATCTTTTATCGGCTGCCAAGTCCGTCTTCCGCATTACCCGGCGCCGTTCACGGTCTTCAACAACCGGCGTCCGGCTCTGAGGCCGTGACCGTGACTCCCTCGTGCGAGAAGTTTATACAATACTCGTTCTCGGTCCATCTGACAGTTCACGGCAGCGAGCCCTACGAACCTTAGCAAGAGTCAGTGCGACGTGGTACTCGAGGTGCTTGAAAGTTGATCTCGCTTACAAAGTATCAAGGCTACAACCTCATGGTCCTACCTGTAAGTGCGCGTCCGTTGCCAGAAGATTTGACAATTCTCGGGGAACCGGCTTTCTCCCTGGACCAGCTCGCACAAATGCACGGCTCGATGTTGTAATCAAAAGTCTGGGACACCATTGCATTCATTCCGTGCACTGAAGGTGAACCATGGCGCACTTTCTCAGCATCAAACAGCCTTTCTATGCTGCGCATGCGAATGGATGTTCCTGTGCACGCTGCCAGCCAAATTCTGGACGCAGACACATAGCGATTGAAAAGTCTGGTTGACAATGATATTGCAACCCATGCTCTCTACTGCAGATCATTATCTGGAGCCGAGAGCTGCGCACGGAGACCAAGCATTTACATCGTACAAAACGTTTTTTAGCATTGATCCACCCATCGCGTATCGCCGTATTCCCTAAGCGGCCGCCCGGTTGCTCAGACATCGTCGGGCAGCAAGCTCCGAGTGTTATTACCACATGTGAAGGTTTCCTGGCTAGAGACTAATGCGGAAGAGCCTGACATGAATGGTGACTGTGGCCGTGACCGAGAGGTGGAGTAAAAACTTCAAAAAGCTGATGAGGCAGTTTCTGGGGGCTGCCATAGGGGACCTGGGACAGCGTAACCTTGCCCACTTGAGCGTCGTCACTTGTCATTGGCAGCATTGCTTCTTCCAGAGCACATGAATACTATGTACGAAACAGCGTCGCGCAATGCAACAGCTTTCCGAGTTGTCGGGTTCTCAAACCTTCTGTCGAGGTCGTTGTCGCCAAATTCGGCAAAATTCGGTGGAGAATTTGGGCCGGGGAGGGAAGTGATTTCCGGCTACCAAACCACCCCCCTCTCTCTCTCTCAGTCCTTCGCCTCTCTCTTTCAGTCATCATCACAAGAGTCATCCAAATCTTGCCAATTTCCATCTTCAACGGTCCCGCTGGCCAAACAACCGATCCCCGGTGACCCTTGTCCCTGCGTGACCTTTGCATGATTGCGCGAGCAGTGGATCCAGCGCGAGACCGTTGATGATGAAGACCCACTCATTTACTCTTCGAACCCTGGCCTCGTCCAGCGTGTCGTAAAACGCCGTGAACTTCTGCTGTGGGCCACTCGGAGACCGCTCGACTGGATCCATCTGCACGTGCCTCTTCACCGACTGTGCAGAATCAGTCTGCATATCCAATGGCCGACTGGCATTCTGATTTTCAAATCCATCGCTTTCTCTGGTGGCGGTGTATTTACCGCCGGTTGGACGGATCGTTGGTTTATTGGTTTAGCATGCTACAAGACAAGATTGTTTATGAACTCAACTTACCCCTGGCATCTTCCGTTCACATAACAATCCCTCGAGATATTCCTTTTTCCTCCTGTTTGCTTATCTTTGCTTTTCTTTCGTCCGGGCACCCTCGCTTATCGCCTGCCAAACCTCTTAGGCTTAATAGACAGAGTTTCTACCCCAGCTATATCCATCCCTCCCCCTTGTCGCGTTGTAACAGGCCGCCGAAAGACCCCGGGGTCAGCTGACTAGCATCTTCGGAGAGTCTTCCCAAGTCATAGCAATATACCATGGTGCCGTGGTGCTGTGGTGCTGGTAGTTTCCCCCAAGCTAGGAGCAGTCAAGTTGGCGCAAAGTGAGCCGAGCCCCACCAAGAGGCTCGAGCCATGTCCAGCAATGGCACCGATGCGGCCTCATCAGATGTCCATCTCACTGTGTCCTACCAGAGCCACGTCTTGGCCTGTGCCATCGCTACCTGGACCATAGCACTCGTGTTTGTCAGCCTGAGGTTCTACTTGAGGGGCCGTCTGATGAATGTCCTAGGCCGGGAAGACTGGACGATTCTGGTATCTTTGATATTTTCGGGTGGTGTCAGTGCCAGCTTCATCATCGAGGCACACTATGGCTTGGGTAGGCACGTGGACGTGCTCACAACAATAGAGGTACAGAAGGCTTCAGAGGTTAGGAACGCCCGTGGTCTAGATACTGTACTCCTATTGAATAGGGATGCTGATGGATTAGACAGGTTTTCTGGGTCTCCAACCTCTTATTCGCTATAACAATCTATCTGACCAAGTTCTCGATACTGTTCCTATACCAAAGGACCCTTACTCACGACTGGGTCCAGCGAACACTACGAGTGCTGATGGTGGTGGTCCTTGTCATTTGTTTGACGGATATCTGCCTCATTTGCACACAATGCGTTCCATTGAACGCCACTTGGGACCAGGCTGTGGATGCTACCTCCTGCCATTCTTTCAACACCTTCTACATCATTGTCGGAGTTCAGATCGCCACGGACTTCCTCATATACCTGCTGCCGCTTCCAGTAATATGGGGCATGAGAGCGGCACCGAGAAATCAAAAGCTGATGCTTTTTACCTTGTTTTCCTTTGGCTTCTTGTAAGTGGGCCCCCAACACCCCCTTCCTGCTCGCCATGCTCGCCCGCCCAAACTCAATATCGCAATGCTAACGAGAGACACTAGTATCTGCATCGTTTCCATCATCCGTCTCACCGAGCTCACCGCCACCCGCCGTGACACAGATTGGACCTACTATAGCGTTACTATCGATTTCTGGACACTAGTCGAGGCAAATACCGGCATCGTATGCGCCTGCATCATGACGATGAAGCCACTCCTCAGCCGTCTCATCCTCGGCGCTAACGCCACCCGCCATACAACCGACAGCAACCCGGACCAACTAGGTCCGTCCATCGACGTGTTCCACCCACCCACCATCGGATCCAAGCCGTCGCGCCGCAACACCCAACTCAACAAGAAGCAAAGCTGGTTCACGGCACAGCTAGCCCGGTTGGATCGCTCGCTGCAGACGGTCAATGAGGGCGAGAGCGAGGCAAACAGTCCAAGCGTGATGGAGGCCGGCGGTGACGGCGCCGGCACTGGCCTGAAGCCACCACGGAGAAGGCCGTCTGTGGCGGCGTTTCTGACAGTGCCCATGAGGGCGCACTTGTCAATACCGAGGCTGAGCCACCATTCCAGTATTATTGAGTCGCATATGGAGCATGAGGCAGACGAGGGTCCGCTGGAACCGGCGAGATATGCAAGGAGGTCGAGCTGTGCTGTTTGAGCAGTCGTCCCTGAGTAAATTACAGACTTCTTCAAATGTTGTGTCCTTGCCAGTGAAAAGTTATCCCCAGAAGATCGAAGCAGTGTCCTGAGCATTCCAGCCTTTAGGCAATTTGCTCCATGTAGTCAATATTGGCTCGAGAGTGCGGTGTTAGGTGATGTGCCTTCCAACGTCCGTAGTCAAAACGTTTTCAGCAAGCTTTAGCGATCTTGCCAACTTTTGACCTACGGGGACAAAAAGGGTACCGGATGAGATATTTGGTTGAGTTTTCACGTATCACTGGGTTCCGAACCGAATCTGGTAAATCACAGGGCAGTGTCCCAAGCTCTTCTCTCGAACTCGTCCAACCCAAAAGTAGAGCCATCGTGGTGGCCATGTTGCATTTGTCAGTCTGTTAGACGCAGTGCTATCAGTCACCAAGTGGTTCGAATCGGTGCACTCCTGAGCTTACATTCTCCTCGGCATGGTTTAACGGAAGCAGTCAATATAGAGAGTCCAAAGGACTGGTTTGCCAAGAGAAGAAAAGTCCATATTGCTATCGACTAAGACGCGTCATAATACTGTGACTAAATTGATATTCCTTCTTTGGAGTGACCTTTGTCAATATATCTCAATCTTGTCCGTATCTGGGCTTCGGTCAGGAGTGTTAGTCTAACAAATCCGCTTCTCAGATATCATGGTGTAAACTCACTTGCTTGAACATCAACCCCTTTCCTCCCACAATCATTACTTCGTGACCTTGACGCCAACTTTTCAGATGTGGCTCCACCAGCCATGGACCCTAAACAGAGGCGGCTGTCACTCTCCCAGGCTGGATTACACACCCTGGAGATTCTGATGCTGATGCTCCGCTGCTTCATTAGCACGTGGCCATTATGAAATCAAATCAGCCACATTCATCGGCATTTCGTCGATCTGTGTCGAGTAGTACACTGCAAAATGTCAGTTCCAATCAAATGGATATCGTGCAATATGAGTTACTTACACTCAATGTCTCTCAGAATGCGCACGTCCTCGCTAGTAACGAAGTTGATGGCAACACCCTTGCGACCGAATCTTCCAGATCGACCAATGCGGTGAATATAGTTCTCGCGGTTGCTGGGCAAGTCATAGTTGATAACCAGACTGACTTGCTGGACATCAATACCACGAGCCCAGACATCAGTTGAGATCAGGACCCGACTGTTGCCTTGTCTAAAGTCCTGCATAATGCTGTCTCGCTCCTTTTGAGGCATGTCTCCGTGCATGCTGCTGACTGTGAAGTTGGCCTCGCGCATCTTGTCGGTCAACCAATCCACCTTGCGACGAGTGTTGCAAAAGATGACAGCTTGTGTGATGGTTAGGGTATCGTATAGATCGCAAAGGGTGTCGAACTTCCACTCCTCTTTTTCGACTGCAATGAAGTATTGCTTAAGCCCTTCGAGTGTCAATTCGTCACGCTTCACGAGAATGCGCACAGGGTCGGTCATGAACTTGGTAGTCATGTCGAGCACATCGTAGGGAAGAGTGGCAGAAACCACAACAACCTGGGTTGCGGGAGGTAGGTATCGGTATACGTCGTAAATTTGTTCTCGGAATCCCTGGTTGAGCAGTTCGTCGGCTTCATCGAGGACGAGCATCTTTATGTGGCGAGTACGCAGGTTGCGGCGTCGGATCATGTCGGCCACGCGACCGGGGGTTCCAGAGACAATGTGCTGCCCATAGTCCAACTTGCGGATGTCCTCGCCAACGTTCGTTCCTCCGATACAAGCGTGGCACTGCACGTTCATGTAGTCGCCAAGTGCCATGACGACGCTCTGAATCTGGGTCGCCAGTTCTCGGGTAGGTGACAAGACAAGCGCTTGTGTCTCGCGGACGGCGGTATCGATGACCTGGAGCATACTGATCGAGAAGGTTGCGGTTTTTCCGGTACCAGACTGGGCCTGGGCAATCGTGTCTCGGCCTTTGCAGATCTGGACGATTGCACGCGACTGGACAGCAGATGGGGATTCGTAGCCATAGGCATAGACTCCCCGAAGAAGACTCTCTATAGAACTTTGTATTAGCACGGAAGCGCGGGGCAGCGCAATCGAGGGATAGAGCCTTACCCTTCAGCGACATTGACTCGAAGGTGGGATGGACAGTAACCTCCTTGGAGGTGTTGAACTCCATCCGCTCATCCGCCTTACGATCAATACCGCCTCCTTCAGCCATGGTGTCGAGTCCTGGGTGTATCGAAGGGGATCTAGGGGAATATGGAGGGTGTTTCGCGTTGATCGAGCTTCGCAGATCAAGAGCTGAGAAGCTGTAAAGGTGAAGTTGAAGTTCAGAGTTGGAGTATTTGCGGCTGCTAAAAATGTGGCAGGGGTGGTGCAGGGTGCAGGCCCGTTCCCTGCACGCTTAATCTTCGGGTCTTACAGGTCGGTCGCGAATTCCAACTTCTCGCCAGCCTCGTCGCTGGAAACAAGCTCCTCTCTACCTGGCGCATCTTTTCCATTTTTCATTTGGAATTTTGACAATCCCCCAAAAGGAGTCGCAACTCTCGTCCATCAGTGCACCTCATCATGCTTTTAGAGGAGCAACGTTACATTGCCGAGGACCTCGAGCGTCTCGAGCAGGGCATCGCGAGTCGTATGGGGGAAGAGCCCAAGCAGGTAGGTCAAACATATTTTGTGCCGGCTCTTTCTTTTACTTCTTCCAGACGAAGATGGTGTTGACTGTAATACTTTCTTCCCAGATTCGCGATCGACTTGACCGAGATCATGAGGTTTCACAACTCCTTGATCAGATACAGAAGCAGTCTGCTGAGATGTTGTCCTTGTATCGAGATGTCAACGGCCTCCGGTCGAAAGAGGTCCTGCAAATCGGCAGCGGCGATCCCTTCGAAGAATTTTACAAGCAAGTGAACGAGATCAAAGAGCACCATGCGCGATATCCCAACGAACAGGCAGAGAATCCAGAGATTCGTTACCGGCCCCGCAAGGCAGGCGATGGGGAGCCGATGCCCTCTTTCGTGGACACCATGTTCTCCGGCGAGGAGGCTTTTGGTCGGTACTTCGATCTGCACGCCAGTCACGAGTCCTACATCAATCTTCCCAATGTCAAACGGCTGGCCTACCTGCAGTACCTGCAAATTTTCGACAACTTCGCACCCGGTTACGGCGGCCTGAAATTAGCCGACAAATTGACCGACCAATACTTCAAATACGTGGGCGACTTGGCAGAATACCTCGAGTCCTTCATGCGCCGAACACGCCCACTGGAAAACTTGGACAAGGTGCTTGCGACTTGGGACAAGGAGTTCGACGAGGCATGGGAAAAGGATGAAGTCGAGGGCTGGAAGGACGAGACATCTGTCGCGGCATCAAATGGGGATGGAAAGACCTTGAGCAGTCCTGATGCTGTCTGGTGTGATGCCTGTGAGAAGGAGTTCAAGAACGAAAATGTCTACAAAGGTCATCTCAATGGACGAAAACACATCAAAGCCGCAGAAGCACTTGCACAGAGAGCACAAGGGCAATCAGGTGCCACAGGCAGCAAATCAGCCGCTCACAGGATGAAAGAACGTGCTGTTGCAGAACGGGAGTTTAGGGTGAAACGACTAGCCGGCGCGATGAGTACCGAGAGGGAGGATACACGTGTCAACGTTGAGCGCCGACAGGGCATGACAGAGAGAGAGAGGCAGCAGGAGCTAGACAACTTGATGAGTATGTCAGATCAGCAAGCACAGGTCCAAGAAATGGGCGATAACGAGGATGAGGATGGCGAGGAAAAGATTTACAACCCTCTCAAGCTGCCGCTGGCCTGGGACGGCAAGCCCATTCCGTTCTGGCTATACCGTTTACATGGTCTTGGCGTGGAATTCCCCTGCGAGATCTGCGGCAACTTCGTCTACATGGGTCGCCGTGCCTTTGAGAAGCACTTCAACGAAGCCAGGCACATTTACGGTCTCAAACGGCTTGGTATCAACGACACGCACCTTTTCCGAGATATCACAGGGATCAACGAGGCGCTCAAGCTTTGGGACAAGAGGCAGCGCGACAAGAAGCGGGACAAGGTGGATGACGGCAGTATCGTCCAGATGGAGGACGCTGAAGGCAACGTCATGCCAGAGAAGGTTTATTACGACTTGCAGAAACAGGGTCTACTGTGAGATATGTATGGAGTACGACAGGTGACCACGATACTAGGGCGAGGTGGTTGTGGCGATAGTAGATAAATGGCATTCACCCATTGTTTCCAACGGAAAACCGCTCACCAACCGTGTGCTATGACCATGATGATATGGATGCTTGACAGCTGAACAAACGACTACAAGCAGCACTAGGAACCCATCTTGTGAATATGCGAGAACAAATATAATGCTTTTCATTTCGGTCGTCGAAACGTCGACTGTCCTTCCATTTCGCTTTACTCTTGCCCATAATAGGTCCACTACGACCAGAAATCGATGAGTTTCGCTGTTTAAAAACAAGGCCTAAGGAAGCCAGCAAGTGCATCTATAATTACAGAAGCCCAGTCCATCAGCGCCATCTCTTTGCAACACCCTTTTCTGTCATGTCCGCCTGTCCTATGATGCTTTTTTTTCTGTGTTTGTAACTCCGAACGCAAATTTGGGCCCTGTTAGACCAGTAGTCCCTGAAGGTAGGACCGATTCCGAGTGGCGATGGCAAGAATCATAACGCAAACGCGGGAATTGAGGTCTCCTACTCCCCATCCAGGAGTGCATCCATCCCATTCCTCTCGCTCTCGAGGCTGTCGGCCGTGATTTTCTCGTTTTCATCGGCACGCAATGGCTTGTCCGCAACAGCTTTTCCTTTCTCATCATCATCATCGTTGACCATGTCCGCGAACATTTGGTCCACATCTCCATCATCCACACCATCATCGTGGCCAGTTGCTCCCATTGCGGAGCTCGCGCCGGGAAAAGACCCTGAGCCGAAGATATCTTTAGCCTTTTCACGGCCCTCTTTCGTCTTGGAGAGGATCTCCATGGCTTTGTGGTGTCCTGAGTCGTTCATCATGAAATCGTTGAACGTGCTGGCACTCTCCGAAGGGCCTCGAAGCATGCGATTATCGAATGACGCCCCGGAAGGGTTGTCTCCTACGAGCTGGGATCCACCACCCGAAGACAGGAAAAAGCTTGGGTGGATGTTGGCATTAGTACTGTCTATGTCCATAGTCTCGGTACGGAGCATCGGGCCGGTCGAATCGGCCCGCCCGTACGGATTGCCATGATGCGTCGAAGAGGAGGATGAACCAGGGCCTCGAGAGGGATGAGCATGCGAGCTACTGGCAACAGATAGACCGGGCGTCTGCGGCTGTGACGAGTCCCTGCGCTGGTAGTGGTTATGATACAACATACTGGGATCCTGAGGGCCAGTAGAGGCGGCTTGGTGTGCAGCCTGAGCCGCCATGTCAGCATTCTGTCGCTTGCGCTTCAGGCTTATTCCCTTGCTCTTCACAGAATCTGGAAGATCCTCAACGTCGTTGACGCCGTACTGTTGGAGTAATCTATCAAGTTTGGTGGGTCGAGGTTTGCGAGTGCTCTTTGATATCTCGATGATTGGTGGGGGCTCCGGAGCGACAGGACTCCATCTGTGCAATTCTTGACGAAAAAAGTTCGTCTCGTCGGAGAGCAAGACCTCGGCACCCTCTATCTTTCGCAAATAGAATCGTTGCGTCTCGGCCTCATTCCTGGTTGATAGCACCGGGTTGCAATAAGTCGTGACGTGATTACGGAACGCTTGAGCGTTGTCGATGATCTTCTTGAGGAGCTCCTCTTCCTCTGGCTGGAAAGGCAATGTCTGGATCTCATCATACCATTCGAGGAGATCCTCGAGCTTTGGCCTCGCGGCATCGCGGGGAATCTTCACTCGCCAGTCGCAAATGGGGCATGTGTATTTGTCTTCCTCTTTCACTTTACCACGCGCGATCTTGAGGCACTTGCCATGATACCTTGTGGAAATTAGCTGGCGCCATGCATGCGTTGCAGAAAACAGACTTACCATTCATGGCATAGCTCACACTCAATCATCATACCAGCCTCGACCTTGCGACAAATGCAGAACACTTCACGAAACTTCGGATCATCCCACTTATAGACGTTTCCGGGCGCCTTTTCCTTGTCGGGCGAAGGTTCTCGAGATGCTGGCTCTGCTGGCAAGCGTGGCTTGTCTCTGGTGATATCGAAGCAGTCCGTGTTCCGTTCTAGGACAGACTCCATATGACTCCTAAGAATATGCAGAGGCGCGTTCGTCTTTCCGAATAGTTTCTTGCCCTTGCGCATCCAATCCTCGTGGCGGCGCTGCTCTTTCTCGAGGTCGAGGGTGCCGCTCGGTTTGGACTGCATATCCTCAATCATCTTCATCACGTCCAGAACTTCGGTATACTTTGGTCGCTTCTCAAAGTCCTGGTGTCGTGAGCGGGCGTTGAGGTCCCCGATTCTTTGCAAAGCTTCTCGGTGCTTGTGCAGTATTTGATCAACTTGTGCTAGTGTGTCTGGCGAGACGGGAAGAACGTTCGAGGTTGCTTGGGTGGAAAGAGCTTCAAGTTGCTGGTAATGGATGACGTCGGCGTTGATGATCTCATTGGCCTTCTGCTCCCACAGGAAGCCTTGTTGCAGTTGATCAACGAAGTGGCTGAGATGGTCATTATAGCTCTCAATCCCAATAGTTCTCGCTTCTTCGATCAGCTTCTCAACCTCACGGAAGGTCATGAAAACTCCGCGACTCTCCTTGGCTTTTTGATTCCACTTCAACTTGTCCAAGACCTTCGAGAGCTTGTCCATCTCTTCGATGTCGACATTGAAACCATTACCCTCCTCGAGCAGATCCTCGACAGCCTCTACCTGATGCATGGATGGACGATCAATGACGTTCCGTGCGTTCTCTTGGAAGTTCTTGATCGCATCGCACCTGTCCTTCAGCAGTTGTATCTCTGGGCAATCAAAACCAATCAATTCTGCCTCATCCAGGAGCCGATAAATATTCGAGACTTTGCGCATTTCGCGCTCTTTGTCGTCTTGAGAAGCGCTTCCGATCGACTTTCGTGATGCTTGCCACAACGTCTTCTCGTGCTTCCGACGATTCTGTTGCTTGCGGAGGGTGTAATTCGTTGCCTCTTCGACCCAGCGATTACAACGGTCAACAAAATTCCGCAAAAGAGGAAGGGTTGTGAGTTCGTACGGTATGCGTTCTCCTTCGTTGAGTAGGTTGCGCAAGGTCTTCAGGGAAGGCGTAGGCTCCTCCTCGAGAACCTTGTCGTACTTCTCCTCCCACATTTCGGGAACGTTGGCCTTCTCCATGACCTTCTTGCCAGTCACAGCCATCTCATCGTTGGTTCTCCTGAACACGAGCTCATGGCCCTTCCCTGCGTAGCGTTCCGACTCTGGCATGTCACAACATGGTTGGCTCCCTGCATGCATTAGACACAAAACCTTGCCGGATTTCGAGCACCTGAACCGTGACAGGTAGGAAAAGGCCTTGCAATAGATGCAGGAGTACTCTTCTTCGGGAACGTTGGCGTCGTTAATCTTGAACGAAAGTGGACAACTACCGGAGTCCTCTCCTCCGATAGGACAGGCATGGGAAAAGCTGTCGATATGCTTCCTGACAAAGGCCTGGCGATCAGCAATCTCGCGGCGATGTATACGCTCTAATGCTGGCGAGAGCCATTTCGCGACCTGGATTGTTAAGCCATTGCTCGTGGTTCCTTCTGCAGCAGTCCAGAGCAGTTCGTCATGCGAGAAACATGGTTGACGTCGGTACAGTTGCAACCGTTCGACTCCGTCGAGACCAAAAGGCTCCCAGTCTGACGGTGCGAAGTTCACTGCTTCATTGAAGTTGAAACCGTGATTGAACCCAGCGTGATAAGCCTTCGGGAAAGTAATGACAAATTGGCCTGCACGCTGATCCGCCGCATAAACTCGCACGCCAGCCTTCTTGAGCTGGTCGGGTGTGAGGAGTGTAACTAGCTGGAACAGGAGATCGGGGTTTGTCTCGAAGAGCTCGGGTACTGCATCCTTCATTGCCTGTTCAAACTTTTCGGTGTCTTCCGCAGGAATACCGTACCAGGTCTTGGTCGCACCAAAATGTTGATAATTGGCTGAGTATGCGTAGTGGTC
The DNA here is from genome assembly GCA_027946555.1 of Gnomoniopsis sp. IMI 355080. Lineage (NCBI taxonomy): Eukaryota > Fungi > Ascomycota > Sordariomycetes > Diaporthales > Gnomoniaceae > Gnomoniopsis > Gnomoniopsis sp. IMI 355080. The sequence goes on from JAPEVC010000016.1 coordinate 105,210, forward strand.
CTCGTTGTGCCAGCAGAAGGTGGAGAAAGTCATGCCAACGTAGACCCATGGCACCGTCATGCCTGATATGTCGGATTTAATATGCCTGAAAAGACTCTCCGGATGATAGGGGAGGACATTCAAGTTCCATGGGTCAGTCGAGTACGGGTTGTTGGGATGTCTTTCAATGGTCGGAAAACCTGATCCATGTGTGGTGCAGTGGATGTCGGCACCATACTCGACCTGTACTTCCTCGTCCACATCCGTAACAAGACGCCAGAACTCACGCTCGACATCGTCCTCAGTGACGGGCCGGTGGCAACCTAGAACCGGGTCGAAGGGCATTCGCTTCTCGAAATAGCCCTGTTTGAAGTTTGCAGCCTTCTCCTGGAATTGCCGCAAGGAGTAGAGTCCACCTTCCTCAAAACCAAATTGTCCATCGCCGACGAGGCATCGTGGACAGTTCCAGTCGGCATCTGGCTTGGTCTTGAGGGGTGGATCTAAGCAAGCACCATGGTACGAATTGTCGCACGACTCACAGATTGCGAGAAACCCGGCCTCTTCAGCCTTGCCGCAGTGAGTGCATTTCTTATGGTCCATTAGCCAACCTGTAGCAACTACCTCTGGCGATTAGGGCGGAAAAACAAATCGACTTACCTCCCCTGGCACAGTGACGGCGGAATCGTCTTTGGGCAATCTAGGCATGGGACGGAACATAGACATATGCGAGCCAGCCACAGTCGGGACGCCTTCTGCAAGTCGAGTTCGCATTAGCCAAATAATTCTCTCCAATCAGGATTGGTGTGCCAGCTCCCTGCAACCCGAAGAGCATCCCTGATGAGGAATGGCGAAACAGAAAGTACACGACTCGTCGATGCATCAGATCAAGCCTTGCACCATTTGGCTTTTTTTTTTTCTTCAAGTGGCCTCTCGGCAAATCAATGCAGATTGGGCTTTAGAAAGCAACGCTCTTCAATGAGAAGAGACGGTGAGATGATTCAATAATGCACACCAACCTCACAATCTCACACTCGTCCGTCGCTTTGGCTCAATGCTACCATAAGCTGACACCGTGCAGCAAGTTGCGGCGCAAGAATTGAATAGAAATAAATAATAAATCCGTGAGACGTACCTTTTTTGAGCCGCTTACTTCTTCTACTGTTGCCACCATCCTCTTCCTTGTCCACGCCATTTTCTCTGGCTGAGTCGACGGAGTCATGGCTCAGCTGCCGCTTGAGTGCGCTTGCTGGTCCTAAACTTGATGGGCGATATTCTGGTGTGTTCTTAGCGGAGACCAAAGGGCTTGCGTGCTGTTGCTTGGTAGGAGTATTGGTCTTGGAGGGCTCGGGGGTTGGAGCTGGGGCGACAGGACGGTTGACGCTTGTGAATCCTGAGTTCACTGCAGTGAAACCGCCGGTGTTGATGGCTGTGAAACCCGAAGTGGCAGGTTGAGGCGGTGGGGGTGGTGCATCAGCTACCGGGGTATTCCGCTCCGAATTCATAGAAGCCTGCAATGCACCTGAAGCGTGCCGCGCAGGAGAATCCCCTCTTAGACTGGATGGTGTGTTGATGCTGGAGTGCTTCATCGGACTGGGAGCCGGGCTGGGGGTTAGCGGGCCGCCATTCTCCCACTCCAATTGCTGATGAACACCAGGCTTGGCGACTCGCAAGAAGTCTTCGTATGGACAAAGCCACTTCTGGTAAGAATTTTTCAATGAGGTAGACAAGGAACTCATGATCTTGCCACTGTAACCCAGGTCACGGCCTATTTCAGCCCATTTTTTGCCTCTGCAGACCTTGTCGAACCCGCCTCGGGACTCGACAGCCTTCTTGAGCCGGTACAGGTCCAACGGTCGCTTATCGACATACGGCATCCTATTGAGGTGGTTGCCATTCTGCTTGTGGAATTTGAGGAGAGCATCAACATATGTGATGTTGGCTCGGCTGCCTGTTCCACGTGGGTCGCTTTTAGCAGCTGCAGAAAGGGTTGTTGATGATATCAAGGCACCAAACTTACTGCCTTCCACAGAATTCAGATCCTGCTTTCGAGTGCGAAAGTGAAATCTCTAAATCTGTCGTTAATAATGCATTCACATGAGACTCAGTCTGGAACGACTAAGGCGAAACGCAAAAGCAGACGCAGCTTGCACATTGTCCATTGCGGTGGACCATTTGGGCTTGTGGAGAGCCTTACCTCGGTATCGATCGCAAAGTCCGGATTCCACGAGTCTGGTGGAATGACTTTGCAGATACCAAACTTCTTTGCCTCGGGTGTAATCTTTCGCATGTACTCTACTGGGTCTTTCCACTCCTCTTCGGTAGGCTGGTAAACCGGGGCCTCCTCGAGCTCGTATATGCGATTGGTCTTCTTCAGCGGCTCCTTGACAGCGGTCGGCTGGCCTCGACGCTCGACAGATAACAGATCCAACGGCAGACTGACCATACTACTCAATGGTTGTTGAGGATGTATCGCAGTGCCATTCTGAGTCGAGGTAGGGATTTTCGTCTGGGAGGAATGGTTTGCCGGGCCGCCGACGGAGGGAGATGCTCGTGTGCTCGCGTTTGCGCTTGGGGTGCCACCACCGGCTGAACCGGCTAGTGGGGTCGACGAGGGCATCGTGAAGATAATCGACGGTAGGAATTTCGTCGAAATTCGTGATTAAGATTAGGATGTGGTGCGGGAGTGTCGCAGTCCTTCGCACGGTGGTTGGAAGTCGGGTGCAGATGCACACGATCGCATCGCAGTCGCGCAGCCGAGGCCGACTAGTCGAATTATTCTCGCTGGGTCTTCGACGGGATCGGTGGCAGGTGGACTGTACAATGCTGCTTGTCCACAGGTCCGGGCGCTGCGGAGAATAAGCGTGGTCAAGAGGGAGGGATGTGGTGATGGTGGGGATCGTAGATGCGGTCGAGATGGAAATGGTCGAATTGTGACGGGGGGGAGAGGTGCACCAAGTCCGTGGCTGACCAGCTTGAAGTAGACGGAAGGAACTAAATCCTGAACTTAATAAGTCCACGGAAGTGTGCCTATGTGGACGGCGTTTGGACACAATGAGAAAGTGTCGCAGTTGAGGCGAGGGGGGTTGAGGTGCATAGGCATATGCATACGCGCAAAGTGTAGAGAGAGAGGATGATGAGGTGGGTTGAACGGGGCAGAAGGCTCAAGACTAATCGTCCAAATGGAGTAGAATCGAGCTGGCGGAAGACCAGATTGCAGCACCCAATGAATGATAGGTTAGAAAGGGAAGGTGCCGCGGACCAGTCTTAGTACCTTCTAAGTGCCTTAGTTCGTTTGGTGCAAGTCGGTCGGAGGTATGTGGTGGAAGAGGATTAGAAAGCGGAAAGAGTAAACGGGCGAGAGAAAAGGCAAAGGAAACGATGAATAGGGATAAGACGATGGCGTGCATCAGTGCGGTGCATGAAAGACAGCCGGACCTAACCAAAGTCGCTCCATGCTCGCCCCAGAATCGGAACTTTTTGGGAGGGTCAGCGCAAGGGCACACTACAAACCGATCTGATGTTGGGTGGTCTGCTACCTTGCCATAGTCCCATGAGTACCTGCCACAAGTCAGTCAGGCCGTCAGGGCAGGGCAGGCAGGGAAGGGCGGCGAGGAAACCTGGTAAAAGCTGGAGAACATGAGCGGCACATATGGCTACAGTTTGCACTTGGAGGCTGATATTGCTAGGTACGAGGGTACAAAATAAGTGGGTCATGCTTTACTAAGAAGTACCTAGCCATGACCGCCCCTGCCAAATCCGGCACTGTTGCACAACTCTGCGCCCACAAGGAATTTGGCCCACTCAGAAAGTCATCTTGTGCAGAGTGAGTACTTAGGTACCTAGGTACCTGGTAGGCATTTAACTAGCATTATACCGGCATAGATTTGGTGCGTTTGTAAGGCGAATTCAGTGTGTTCCATCTCGAATTATAGTAATAATATTCATGATACATGGCTCTTGTTCAACAAGTACATACACCTGCCTTGGAAAAGTTTGGTAGAGCGACCTGAAAATGCCTCCCTCGTGCTGCTCTTGGCGTAAGACAGACTGTCCCTTTGGGTCGGGTTATGGGGACCCCGACGAATCGTGGTGAGAAACAAGAAACAGGTGGGTGGCGATCCAACAGGGCCTTGGAACAAAGTGCGTAGTGCCCGTGGGTCCCCCTTTCCCCCACCAATTCTTTTGCGTGGGCCGCGTCGAGCTTATTTCAACGACAAGATGGGTTCCTGACAACACAAAATCTGCTAAATTGAATACAAAATCCCGTTATAGTTCAACTATTCGACAATATCATGCTCACTACTCGTAAATTTCAAGAAGGGTGATGGCTTGTGACTGGGATTGCTGTGTTGCGGCTTTTAGAGATGAAGTCGAGGTTTGAGTCTGATATCGACAGGGGCACTGCAGGGGCCGCCACAAGATTTCCACACGATCAGCCAATAAGAAAGACATGAAGTCAAACGGATGTCGGCGTGCTGCCGCCGACCTCAACGACATCTCGTCAACAGAGCCGCATTTTAACGTCTTCGCCATCTATGAGATATCATTTGGCATTGGCCTATTTAACGAACATTTTGTTTTATTGCAATATGTCCAATGTTGTTTCTCTGTCCTTGTCAGATACTGCATGGTGCACCTCTTCCGGCCAGCTACAGCCCGGTGCCTTTCCTGATGATCGATCTACATGTCTGTAAATCCTCATCAACTCAAGCCTTTTGAATACCTAGACTGGACTCCTACTAGATGAGCATGGCCTTCTCCTTCCCTCTCCCTTCCCGTTTTGCCTTTACCGGACTCTTTCTCTTTGCTGGACTCTTTACATTAGCTGTTACCGTCGTCTTCGCCTTGGCCTTATTCTTGGCAACACCGGTAGCTTTCCTGTGCTTCCTCAATATCTTGTCCACCTCTTTCTGCCCTCTTGTACGAAGGGTCAGTTCCTTCATCATATCACCCCACCTCACCGGCCCGTCACACTTGGGACAGCGACCCTCCATTGGCAGCAAGACGGCATCGTTGTCATTTTCTTCTTGTTGCTGTAGTAGATGTCGACTCCAACAGTCCAGATGGCCCATACCTTCACACTCGCCGTTCGAGCAGATAGCATACAGTCCCTTGTCGTGTTCGAGATGCTCGTGGCAGACCACGCACATGCCCTCCTGTTCGAATGTGGTGATATTCTGGCCCTTATCCAAGTACGTCGCTAGTGGGTAATGGTCAAGTGGTAGAGCATGTACTCCCCATTTTGGCTCGGCCGACTTCTCGATAGGGCCCTCATCTCCCCTTTCCGATGCCGAGTCATCACTGCTCCATCTTTCGTCCAAAGGCTTTGCGTTTGTGCGTGCTGCAAAAGCCTCGGCAGCCGTCGGCGCAAAATCCGTCACGACCTGTAGCGTCCGCCTCAGCGGTTCCAGTCCTGGGGTAGTACAGTGTTTGCGCCATTTGGTGTGAACGTCCTTGTCGAAGAAGTGCAGTGTCAGCGGCCACCGAGAAAAACTCGGGACACGCAGCAAGAGATGCAAATTAGATAGGATAGACGTAATGTTGTGTGGCGGGCGCCTGGGTTGACCGTTGCGCTTACGCTGTGTTGAGATGCTGATGCGTTCCTCGTGGGTGATGTGCAACGATAAATGTGGATTATTCAGGGCCCATCTGTACAGCATCAACAATCATTTCCATGAAGTCATTGCTGATAAGTAGGAGGGTTTTTGGACATACTCAAACTTCAAAGCGCCCACCATACTCGGAAACCCCGACACAATACCTACCATCTCCCATGGCCGCAAGCTATTTCTTGACGTTCGCGCCGCACCGCCTTTTACCTTCCCATTGTGCTGATTCAGTCGCCGTGGCGGGTGTGGTGTGGAGCCGATATATAGCGAGGCTTTCCGCACAGTCGAGCGCAGAATATAAACGACATAGAGCGCCGGAATTGGCTTGCTTTGAACAGCCATTGTGTAGGTGCGGCTACATGGCTGGCAATTGCAGCAGTCACCAAACTGTCATCTGACTAGGGTCAAGAACGCTGTTGTAGAAGAGACAATGTTATGGCAATTCCGTCGTTGGAGTGACATGCATGACGTTGGAAATGTGGTCCGTGCATACTGCAGCCTATCGACATGGATAATGCTTGCAAAAAGTACTGCGATATACAACAACGATGAGCCTACTACGGCACAAACGCAAAGCCTCTCGAGGCAGAAGACACCCTTACCAGACCTCATAATAGCTAGTCAGTGGGTATATTCACTTTTCAAAGCACTAACACAGACTCTGACGGTGTGTTCGCGGCTCACATTGTCCGTCCCGGAAATAGGCGACACTGTCTGACTTGGCTTATGTGGAAACTGAGATGGCTACTTTGTTGTGTATCGGGGCTTTTGTCCAATGTCCACAAGTCGCCGACGGTATGAACAACCCTAAGACCCAGTAGCAATTCAACGGGGTGAATCCTCAAACATTCCCCCTTATCGACGAAAATTGTAGTGTTATCGTTATTAGGGCCAAAATCGGCGTATTCTCGGCATTGCTCTATCCACGACGTCGTCAGCCAATTTTTCACAGAAGAGATACATACATACAATATATCGATAAATGTGTATAGTAGCTGCATTTTATTTTCCCTGCCGAGTGCACCAACGAGGCGAGATACGCCTAGATTTACCACTTGCACCCCTGACAAAAGGCGGTAGGGTATTGTGTAATTGAGAGAGATTGAAGTCCAGGACAGCAAAGGCTTGGATTTCACATACACCATTACTGCTTGCTGCAGGTTGCAGACTTCTCAACAGGGTGAATTGTTGCTTCACAGAAGGATCTACGACAGAAGTTATCCCATAAGTAAGTGTCCGCTGGGCGATCATCATAGAGCTCCTCTTCAGCCCACCGAGACAATTATCGAAGGTAAACCCACAGCAATCTTCTTTACTGGGGTTATATCAGAGTATATTGTGTTCTCAAAACGCTCTATCCACGCTCTCGGGACATATATTATATAATTACGTAGGTCGTTGCGTCTTCACAATATGTTTCTTTGACGACATCATGTACTTTGTAGATTGGCGCCTGGCTTAACCGCGCCGAGACTAGGCCATGCACTAATGGCGATGCTGGCCAATGACCCGGCCTGCGAATACAATTGCTACACAACATGCGGAATCGTCCCTTTCGTCATTTCGATGGTCATTGTTCGAATTTACAAATCGAAATTCCCATGCCCCCGGCACATTGACGGGAACTGGAGGATTTCCTCCGTGTTTCTGATCTTTTCGAGTGGTTTCGTTATTACACGCGGCGGCGTAGACTCTAGCGGCCTGCTTACTGCCTCTTCGTCACGGACACCCGTCATAGACTTGCCCACGTCATACGGGGCGCTGTTCATTTCAACATACCAGTGTCTTGCGCTCGACGCAGATGCTGTGTCAGTGTGATTTGGACTTCCCAAAGGAGGGGGGGGGGCGGGGATGACGGTTGGTGGCGAGAATTTGCTGAGGACGCGGGCCAGAATATAATAATGTACGCACGCTGCTGCTTGGGCTTTCACACGGAATATCACCTCGTAGTACATACTATCCATTATATTTTGTCTGTCCCCTCCAGTCTTGCAATTACCCAGTGGAACAGTATAAATCACAGTCACCATGTCACCTTCTGCAGATACCAGCTTCAAGGCCCATGTGGCCGACCAATTCACCTCGTACGAGGCAGATCGATCCGCGACCTCCAAGGACACCATTTACGCCACATCTAATGGCGTTCCCATGCCTCATCCTTACGAGACGCAGCGTGTTGGTGAGAATGGTCCTCTTCTGCTTCAGGACTTTCACCTCATCGATCTCCTCTCGCATTTCGACCGGGAGCGTATCCCTGAGCGTGTCGTCCACGCCAAAGGTTCTGGTGCTCACGGGTTCTTCGAGTGCACAAACCCCATACCCGATTTGACGTCCTTGAATATTCTCTCGGAGAAGGGCAAGAAGTGCCCCATTACCGTTCGATTCTCGACAGTCGGTGGCGAGTCTGGCAGCCACGATTGTGCTCGGGATCCTCGTGGGTTCTCTGTCAAGTTCAGGACTGAGGATGGCAATTGGGATGCGGTGGCGAACAACACGCCGGTTTTCTTCTTGAGAGTCAGTATACACACAACACCTAATCATCGAAGTGCCTTTGACTCACATATTGCAGGACCCCGCGAAGTTCCCTCATTTTATACATACACAGAAACGCGATCCGTCTTCTCATCTCACACACGCAGATGACAGTTCTCATTTCTGGAATTACCTGTGTCAAAATCCAGAGTCCATCCATCAGGTCATGATTCTCATGGGTGACCGTGGCATTCCCGATGGCTATCGCTTCATGCACGGTTACGTCGGCCATACTCTCAAATTTGTCAACAAGAATGGTGACTGGGTTTATAACCAGATCCACTTCAAGTCTCAGCAAGGCACCAAGTTCATCACGCAAGAGGACTCAGCCTCCAAGTCGCCCGATTATTCCACCAAGGATTTGTACGAGGCTATTCAGCGGGGTGATTTTCCCAAATGGAGCGTTGAAATTCAGACCATGACGGCGCAGGAGGCCGAGAAGTTGTGGGAGGAGCAGAAGATCAACATCTTTGATCTCACGCATGTATGGCCGCAGAAGCAATTCCCCTTGACCAAGGTTGGCGAATTTACACTCAACGAGAATCCGGCCAACTACTTCGCCGAAGTTGAACAGGTGGCGTTCAACCCGGCTCATTTGCCGCCGGGACTCGAGCCTTCTGCGGATCCTGTTCTGCAAAGCAGGTTGTTCTCGTATCCTGATACCCACCGCCACCGCATTGGTGTAAACTACCAACAATTGCCCGTCAATGCCCCCCGGACGGCCTACAAGTTTGGCAATTTCCAGCGTGACGGAGGTATGGCTTTCTACAACCAAGGCTCTCGGCCAAACTACCTGTCTTCCATCGATCCTATCCAGTTTCGCGCGCGTACCGTGGACCTCGACAAGACTCATGGCCACTTCACTGGGGAGGCAGTGACGTTCCTGTCCGAGATTCGACCTGAAGATTTCAATGCTCCGCGAGCGTTGTGGCAGAAAGTATTCGACGACGGTGCAAAGGAGCGTTTCATCAACAATGTTGCAGGTAAAATGGAAGTGTGTCCAGAGAAGGAGTTCATCAAGCGACAGATTGCCATCTTCCGCGAAGTTGATCCTGAAATTGCAACCCGCTTGGAGCAAGCTACAGGTGTTAAGGGCTATGATGGAATCGCCAATATGCAGTTCAACGGCACACACAATGGGTTCTCCAAGGACCCTAAAGTAAGGTACGCGAACGGTATTGACGTTACGAAAGGTCAAAGCATTACAAAGAACAATGGCGCGCCTGTTGTTGGGCAACACCGGGGTCAGAACGGTGTCAATGGTCATTAAACATGACATAATTTACATAGAAATAAATTTGTTTGGGCAATGTGTGAGCAAGTTTGATCGAGTTATAACATTCCGCTCTGCCATCAACAATTTTGCGCGTTGCTTTTCCTTGGTACTTTATTGCGGCGAAGCCAATGCAAACCTATAGTTTGTCCCACACATGCAAATTTGTTTTACTGCATACCTACCTGAGGTGTGTTGAAGAGAAAGCTTGAAGCTATTCACATGCTCATTTCTCTTTATTTAATCAACACCTGACAGAATGTCAACAATACCAATTTGACCAGCGAAACAGGCCAGAGACCACTGCAAACTCCTGCCAGCAAGTCCCGTCTCCCCGGTTGTCACACAATCTGAGCAGACAGGTCACCTAGAGCCTACTCGCTATCACAGGAAACACTTTTGGCCTTGTTGTCAAAAGGCGGCTTGGTAGTTGTCAAGTCCTTACTCCCACTATAGACCAAGTCCACAGAAGATCCGGTGCACGTTGCGGTACTGTGAAGCGAAACTCTGAGTTAGTCCGTGATGCATGTGATCTCACGCACACACGCATTCTCTTGTGAGAGAGGCACCAGGCCACAACGAAGATACAACGTACGACCAGAGCGTGCACTTGATTGCCTTATTGTACAACTCGACAGACGAGACGAAACCGGCAGACGCGTCGCTGAGTTTAGCTGCTCCCAAGGGTGCGAGGTCAGCAGGTAGTAGATGATTAAATGTATTCGCGTCGAAGGGGCTGGGCTGGTGGGACTGGAAAATCCGTACTGCAGGAATGGCTATCAATTGGCACGGCATGAGTCTCGCAGTGGCTGCTTGGGTCTTCGTGGAAGCCATTACAGAGCTTGACGTTGGTAGTAGCAACCCGCTTTTCGATGAGACTCTCTGGTCGGGGCATAGAAAGCGCAGTGGCAATGGCTGCGAGGTTGACTAGGGCTGCGAAGACGTGCATTCTGGGCTGATGGAGTCGAACAGACGCGGTTTAATGAACTCGTTCGCGATGAGTCTAAAAATGTTCTGGCGGGGAATTCGTAGGTATTTATAATTTTCTGTGTCTCCTTAGGAAGCTCAGGCGTCCTGGAAGGAGGATCGACCACCAAACAATTCTGTATGCTAAAGACATGTAAGTGTACGAGGTCTCGCATACAGTACATTGGCGCTGTCCACAGCCTAAATCATTCAGCCCAAGACAGCACATACGTGACAGGTGGTGCCCATGAGCAGTCAGATGAGGCAATTTGCCGAATTTCGCTCGCTGTGAACTTTGTGCTGCTTTGTTACCTCCCAATTACCTCCCCTCCACGGCTTCCCACATGTGCACATGTACGGGACCCAGGCTCTTGAACGAATACTGCGCCGTTCGAGTCGCTATTAGACGACGACGGCTTCTCGAGCTATCCTTTCTGGCACTGTGATCTATCCAATTGCAAAACTTCCATTTACCAAGGCGGGCATGGAACGAGATCATGGTGATTTCGAGACCACACAATGAGGACTGCAGTAAAGTCTGCTGCAAAGGTGGCTCATTTGACATAACAACGCTCAAGTGCCTTTTCAAGTCGCGGCTTGCAGTGTACCAAGAAAGAAGTTGCGCAAGTAGTCTACCGTGTACCCGTACAGTACGTATGAAAGAGAGAGTGTGAAGGTCGGGGCAGGGGGTTCTTCACAAAATCTGTGGTTTCTCAGGCATCCTTTTCCAATCCATGACCCATCCAACAGTCTTGAAGAGCCTATATGCAAGACTCGACTCCACAGTAGAAACTATGGATCTTATTGTCAAAGTTCGGCTTAGTGGTCGTCAAGTCGTTGTTCCCGGGGGCAGATATGGCGATGTACTTAAAGTGCCGGACGCGCCGGTGCAGCCCGTGCCTCTGTGTGATCATTTAATATCAGTGATATATCATGGTAGAACGGACAGGAAGCCAGCCTCTGGGTTGAACACATACGCAAAGAAGACGCAGAAGCCATCCGGATTCAAGTTCTTGACGTATGAACCGAACTCCGTTTGCTTGGTTCTCGTTAGTCTACGGTTTCAGGCAAGACATCATGATCTGTGAAGGGCGGGCCTACTGCAAGGATGTGTACCTAGGTCTCGATCGGTACACCCAGGGTTCGCAGTAAACGGTCAAGTTGAGGTCATTGCAACGATATGCTTGATCCGTGGCTCGCTTGTAGACGTTGTTTCGTGGGACGCTAAGTGCAGCAGTGGTAACCACCAGGTTAACGATGCTTGCAAACCTGTACTGCATTTTGGACAAGTAACTGCTGTTCTCGCTATGATTATCTGACCTTTTGACAGCTTTTAGATTTTCTGAACCATTAAAAAGATATTTTGGTATAAGTGCCCCGAGCGTATTTATGCTTGGAGTCTTGACCTATGTGGAAGCTCATAAGCTCTGGATTTCCCGTCCTTTAGCTGAAGGCACCACGAGGTCGACGCCAGGAGTCTCTCAGGCATGCCTTGGATAACACGATCGCCCGTTGAGTGACTTCATAAACCCTTACACTAGTACACCCCAGAAAGCGAAAGGAAGAGATAAATCGGTTATGGTTCGCGGTCGAGTGCTAAGATCAATTACAGCCTTCCAGCTGGGCGCACCCACCCAGGAGAATCTCTCCGTCTTGATGACCACTTCGAGGCTCGGAAGACTTCATATAGACTCGACATTCGTGGAACGCAAATTACGTACCCTTTGAAGCTCCTCATACCACCCCATCCCCTCGTGAGACTGTATTTTGAATAACTTTCTGTGTATTGATCTTCTTAACTCTGGAGGCTGCATGGTCATACAATAGCGCGGGTGCATCTGGTGCAATCTCCACAGATACACCATCCCAGCTCATGCATATTCTCCAAGCTATCAAGTAACTCTGGGTAACTTTAGACAGGAATTCCACCTGTTTCTAATCTATCCGCCGATCTTCAACGATGATGCGTGAACCTGCAGGGGGGCCTGAGAATACATGCAATGCAGCTTTTCCCTGAAGTTTCCAGCTGGCCTAAAGCAGGTATTGTGGGAGCTATCGAAGCCTGCAGACTTGCAGCCCAGATCAACATTCCTGACCATGTCACAGGACCTTGATCGGTGCTTCTCTACGAAAAGCTAATCAAATGGTCATACAGAGTCGGCGTTCTCCGCCTTCAGAATTTTCATGCCCGAGGAGCCTAGACTCAAGGCCTCCTGCACAAGCAAAGATCCATCCGATGGAAACAAGGACCCTGACTGAGAACCATAGATTATTGATTCAGGCTGATGTTTGACAGGAATTCTCTCCCCATCAAGTTGGATGTAGCTGTCTTGGATTGGGGTGGCGTAGTCAGTGTAGGTTGTGCCCTTGGATCGCATGTCCCGCTCTAACGTGATTCGCCGCTCCACGCTTTGGGCCGTGAGTTCTTTATCACTCGCCTGTACGGCTTTGGCCCAAGGATTCTCGGCCTGCTCAGCGCAAGCGATGGTGGATGGGGACCTGCCACCACACTGATTGCCACGGTAGCTGCCTCGGGCCATCACGTAATTTGCTCGATCATTTAACGGTCCTCCAGCGTGGCGCGAGCGACGCCCACGCTGAGCACCCTGACGACCGTGCTGACTCTCTTCCAGTGCCAGCTGACCGCATATGAGTGGGGAACAGCCAACCTCTGCCCCAGACTGGCCGCCCACCTGAGATGCACGCTCATTGCACTCAGCTAACCCCTGTCGGCCACGAGTGTGAGCGATATTAGTGTGAGAAGTCTGATACTCATCTTGATGAGCGCCTTGTGGCACGAACAGAGAAGTAACGGGCGAGTCAAGCTGATGATTCGCTTTTTCTTCATCTGAGCTGCCCAGAGCCGTGTGATCATCCTCTGCCGATTGCTGACCTCCGGTCATCTGGGGGCTCAGGGGCTCGATACGGTAGGACTCTGAGTGTCCTGATCGATATCTCGGACACGGCCGGTGGGATTGCGAGTGGCAATCGATCTGCTCCGTCCAACTTATCTCGTCTTGCTCATCTCCAGATACTTCAACACTGATGCTCTCTGGACCTTCCTGGGTTACATAATTAAACGAGTCGTCATCGTCACCATTCCCAGTTTCAAAATTGAAGCGGTACTCTGGAGTTGAGCTGCCAGAACTGTGTTGGTATTGGAGTTCGCTCTTCTCATCATCTCGCAACTCGATTTCGCGTATGGATCCGCGTTGCTCCTCTATGATGCGCTGACACTCACGTATTTGCCCCTGAACCTTTCGTCCACGTCCTTTCAATTGATGGTAATTGTCGATTAGGATCTCTGCCAATTTCTCGTCCAGCTTTGGGGAAGGAGACCGAGACTTAGAATTGTCTTGCTTCTTGACATTTCCACGCGGACGCTCCGTAGCACGCAAGAGCGGAGAGTCGGCAGCGATATGACCACGCCGCAGGAGAAGCTGCCTAGCCTTTCGTGTTTGTTTATTGGCTTTGGCATGCTTCTGTAGTTCCTTTGTCTCTGCTCTAGCAGCAAGTAGCCGCTTTTGTTGTCGAAGATAGCGCTCGATCTGCGGAGTGCGGGTATGGAAAACAGCAGGCCCTGTCTCTGGAGTGAACAAAGCGAAAGAGTCACCCACAGTGGACCAGGTTCCTCGGCTGATGTCACACTTATCTAAAGCAGGCGACAAAGGCTCAACGGGAGCGTCTTCAAGTTGAAGAGGGAGGTCCTTTGAAGGCTCGGGGTGCTCAGGCTCGACCGGACCCATCTGAACCTCAAAGGCCACAGTTGCTACAGAACACGTATCGTGGTGAAACTCGGAAGACTGGACTGCCTTTAGATTCGTCTTCTTATTCTTTCCCTTCTTGTTGCGCCGCTTCTTCTTTGCCTGCGGCAGCGGAGCCGTATCTCCTTCCATGTCTTCAACAGCATCAACCACATCGTTGAGATGGTGTCCTGCAACATCATCGTTCAGAGGTATCAAAGCGACAGAATTAGGAGCTGGACTTGATGGTCCGGATTCCGGTTGCGCCTTGCCTTCTGCTTGGTCCGGAAGGATGGTGTTGTTGGCAGACTTGCCAACCGACGACTTGTTTGATGAAGGGCAAACAGAGCCGATGTGTGCGGGAATTTGAGCCACTTCGTTCTCCTGGGCGGGCGAGGAAGGAGGCGAGGGCATTGATGTCGGACGAGGATGCTCAGCGCGTAAGACTCGGCGGAGAGCATCCTTAAGATCCAACGATTGGTCATCAGCACTACCTTCCCCTAGGCTAGTTTGTTTGTGAATCATCTTAGGGCTAAGTGACTGTTCCTCGGTCCCTGTCTCAATGGGTTGAATGACAGTCGCTTCAAGGCCAGATGACTGGGCAATGTTCAAGTCGTTGGGGCTGGAAGCTTGCTTGGCAGCCTCAACAACCCTCTTCTTGCGACCACGCTTCTTTTGGCTGCCATTGTTGTGTTGGCGGACTTTGTTAGACAACTTGCGGAGATGTTTTCCATCTGGTTCTGCTTTCGGCATTTCGGTGTGGTCTGGCAGGATAGGAACTGCCAGCCTGCCAGTATGCTGATAGATGTCGTATGCTCGGTCTAGAAGGACAATCTTCTGAGCGTCAACGAGATCCCATGTGTAAGGGAATGCGTCACAGTTGAGGATACGAATGGACCAGTTGGTCACTAGAACTCCTTACATTAGATAATTGTCTGTGCCAGATGTAAGAGGGTAGGGAATGACGCTGGTGGAGGGGGGGGGGGCGACGGCATGCCCTAAGATCAGAGTGGACGAGGAGTACATACTTCGTATCGGGTAGAAGGGAAACGCAGCCACAAGGAGCTCGTAATCCAGGGGTTCGCCTTGGCCAGGTACCATACGGATCGCCAAATGCCCGAGGCTCCGGAAGTCGTCAAGCGCGAGGGCGATGTCGTCCAGAGCTACTTGGTTGAACCCAGGCAGGTCGGCAGGGGCATATCTGGCGGGGAAGTGTACGCGAACGCGGACGGCTCGGGTGTATCGCTTGAAGTTTGGATTGCATAAGAGGTAAGCAATCTTGTCGATGGCAAGCTTGCCATCTCTGGTGTGCAGAGGTTTCAAATTCACATCAACCTCCAGATCGTTGACACTATAGATGTATCGAGCAAAGTCCTTGGAAATCTGCTTGTTGACGAGGTGCAAGTGGCAAGATGGAGGCGGCATGTGTGAAGACCTAGCGTCACCGTAGGGATCCTCGCCAAAGACCAACCTCTCTGGCACATTGCGATTGATGCCTGTCTCAGAGATGACGAAATCAAGTTTGTGGTCATCCCGGCGGATGCGGGACCAGGCAAAAGAGTAGATCTTGTCCCGAATGTGCTGTAGAGAGTGGCCTGGACCGGGGCGGTCAACACCAAACAGCTTCAGCAGCAGGAGAGGAGCATTAGGAGCCATCTTGGCGCTATGTTGTCCAGTCTGTCTACCCTCTGTCAGCCAACCCAGTCAGTCACCCTTCAAGTTGCTCTAGGCCAAAAGCTGCTCTTCAGGCCAAGATGCTTACCAGAAGGAGACTGCCGAGATGGACTAGTTATTGCAAACCTGAATGGTCCCCAACTGAGGAGAAGGTAAAGTTGAGCTGCAAATTGCAACAGACGAAGTCGATGGATTGTTGTGAAGACCAGGATGTGCTGCAGAACCAGAAGAGAGTACAAGTGCAATACTGTCAAAGGTGACAACTGAAGATCTTCAAGTGGGCGTTGAGTATGCAGGTCTGCAGAGTTGAGGAAGAGGTGGAAAGGACAGCTGGAGAAGAATAAAGGTCAATTAGCTGCTGTCATTGAGAAACAAATTGGAAAGTCAGCTGGCGACAAATTGCTGGGAAGGGGGGACATCGGAGAAGGAGAAGCGGATACCTAGAGTGTTATCAAAGTGCTGCAACGATGATGGCGAAGATAGTAGCTTGTTTTGCCAGTCCCAAGCTGCTGTTCCATAAACCGCTCCTAAACTCTTCCGGCTTCCTCGGACTCTTCAATGGCAGGGACCAGGAGAATGAAGACACCAGCAAACACCAAAATGGCCATCACACCTAGAATGGTCAACCACAGGAATAGGATCATGTCCATCTTAAAGGGCCATGATAGAAGGACGATGCGATAAGTCAGGAGCTGTTGATGTCTCGTTATCTCCAGTCCAACAAAGAGAGGTGCAGTCGAGCTTGTCTCGAGATGTCTTGAACCAGCGGGTATGTGTTGGCAGACAGTGGAGAGAGAGTCTTTGCAGACTCCTCCAGAGACCAGTTTGATTGGATTCATGGTGGTTTACGGGAGGCAATCACCCGAATGCACTACACCGGTCTGACTACACCGTACCTTCCCCAACAGGCTCCAAGAGGCATGGGAGGTCATCGTACCTGCCTAGCCCTCCCTATAAAGATCTCGGGCGCCCAATGTTTAGTTGACTTGGATCTTCAGGAGACTACTCAGGTAGGCTTCAGTCAAACAGAGTCAGTCCCCTGAGAGTCCCCTGAGACAAGGGCGACAGAGACAAATAGCAATACATAAATCATACGAATGAGATAACGCAGGAGACAATATTGCAAGGACATGAGGAGCACTTTTCGCCTTCGTTTGATTTTAGGCAGACCGTTTAAAAAAAAGACAAGTGCAGGAACGAGGTAGTCTAACCTTGCTAGACTATAGCTAGTCCAATATCAAGGCAAATCCTCCACATCAAGAAGACGGAAGAGCAAAGAAAGCCAGATGCCAGCATGTTTCAACACCTACCTACCGAGCTGTCTACCAACTCAGCAGGCAAAGGCATAAATATCTCCACCTATGTCTCAGCTTTTCATTAAGCCTCCTCCGCGCCCATCACCATAATCCCTGCGTCGCGGCCAAACGAATGTAGATCTCAGAATGAAACTGAAGCCAGATGGAGCAACTGACGTCCAGAGATTAACGAAGGATCCTGTAAATTTTCTCTGCGAGAAAACACCAACGACACGAGAATCGTGTCCGACCATCTAGCAGACTCATCCGGACAAAACGTCCAGTCCGTGCTGTGGTTCGGGCGTCTCAACTGATTGAAAGAAGAAAGGAGAAATAACAAACCGAAAAGCTCCCGCAAATTTTCAAGAGACGTCGTTGCAAACGCCGACCCGCTCTGCTTACATCAGCCGCACGTGAGAACGCTAGACACAGGGAAGGCAGGGGAGGAGCGATGAGCAACGACTTGTCTCTCATTGGCCGAATCTTACCGAGGAAGGAGCCGACCGGGTCGGGTACGGATGTAGCTGGTGCATCATCGACCTGCTCGTCTGCGGATCTTCAACCTCATCTTCAATTTGCCCGTCGATGCTGGTCGTCAATTGACCGTCTCCACACAAGAAAAGCGTCACAACAACAGACCATACGCGGTTCACCACACCACACTTGATCAAAATGATCACTTCAAGAGCAGGCCTCACGGCCCTTCGACGAGGTAAGCTGCTGCCCTATCAACCACGCGGGAGCACTGTGTTTCCTTCAGGATGCTCGCGAGAAAGCTCCAGACACCTGTGATCGATGGGCACTAAC
Source organism: Gnomoniopsis sp. IMI 355080 (assembly GCA_027946555.1). NCBI lineage: Eukaryota > Fungi > Ascomycota > Sordariomycetes > Diaporthales > Gnomoniaceae > Gnomoniopsis > Gnomoniopsis sp. IMI 355080. The sequence continues at coordinate 123,088 of JAPEVC010000016.1, forward strand.
GATACCACAGCCGGAAAGCCGTCCAACTTCTTTACCCCGGCAGCAACCGTTATCCAAGCCCGCCGCTCCGCAGCCACCCAGCCCATGACGCCCAGCGAGTCGCAAGCCCTCCTTGCGCAACAGCGTCTCCGACGGCCCGTCTCGCCCCACCTTGAGATCTACGACAAGAACCAAACCTGGTTTGGCTCTTCCATCTTCCAGCGCTTCACCGGCATGATCTTCACTGGTGGCCTGTACGCTTACAGCATCGGCTACCTCGTCGCGCCGCTCGCGGGTTGGCACCTCGAGAGCGCTTCCGTGGCGGCGGCTTTCGCGACGCTGCCTTTCGTGGTGAAGGGTGGCATTAAGATGGGGTTGGCGTGGCCCTTTGTGTTCCACGGCTTAAACGGAATCAAGCACTTGGTGCACGACAGCACTGCGAAGGGGTTCAGGAAGGTCATCATCAAGAGGAATGAGTACATCATCTGGGGATCATCGACAGTGGTGGCATTGGGGTTGGCGTTTCTACTGTAGACGACGACCTCGCAAGACTTATGTGTGAGAGATACAAATACCAACGAACCGGCTTTGACCATCATTGTCCTGTTTCAGGCCTTCGGGGTTTTCAACAGTAGCGTATGAAAATATCTCCCATGCCTAGGAGACATCATGACTGCCAACCCTCTCTGAATTGCAAAAGTTGTTATATTCGAGGCATGGTAGACGGGACAGAAAACGATTTCAAGTCTTCGGACAATGACCTGAGATCTGCATATATTTCCGTGGACTCGATTATAACAAATCCAAATTCTTTCGTTTTGGACAACAAAGGGCCCTGATCTCAAGTGCCCACTCACCTGAACCCTATCGCCTTCTTAATACCAACATTGCTTGCAATCATGAGGCTCGCATGAAACGCATAATTCAAATATGGCTGCGTGGATACATGCTAGATGGCGCCCAGCTAATCAGAAACATCACTGGGAAATGCCAGGCCCTATTTCTTTCAAAGCCAAAGTCCGCACACTCCCGTGTGGGCCTCATCTGTCTCACGCATCATGTCGGCAAAGTCCGCTTCAGCACGTCCTTCTCGCCTGCGACTTTGTCCAATTACTCCTTGAATCCTATTGCAGCTGCCATCTCCAATCGTGCACCCAGGTCAAGTGCCACTTCATGAGTCGTCATGGCTCGAGATGTGTCTGCTTAATCCCGTGAGAAGTGCCGCTACATTTCTGAGATCTGAGGAACAGGTGATAACAGAGATCGTATACCGAGCAGGGCAAAGGCGAGGTGATGAGACGAGGCGACAAGCAGATTGAAGTAGTCATTAGTGAATATCATTCCCCCACTGGTAGCATGCTGCTCCATAACGCCTACTGAGGTATCAGTGATCAAAGTAACGCCTTTTGTCCGTTCCGTCCTGGAATGAACCCGTAAAACGCCAACAGGAGCCCAACCGACCTTCACAGCCGAATCGAGATTGCAGAAATAACCGACTGTCACCAGTTTTGACTAGTGACTGCAGCAAAGAACCTACGGGAGGCCCTGCTTCACTCGAGTCTGTCCGCCTACTCTTCCAGCTCCAGGACGGCACCCTACTCATCCTTAAACGCTTTGGCGTCCAACACCTGCCTGTTCAACCTCCCATTCTGCAGACTAAAGACCGCCCTTCCGATTCTCGGACCTAGGAAGTTTTCTAGCTCCGCGGAAGCATTCTCTCCCACAGCATTATCGACCCCGTTCATCATATCTATCTCATTCTTCTCTACCGTCTGTATAGCCTTGACGATGGCGCCGAGGAGCATGTCGAACTCCATTTTGGAGACCTTCTCCTGCAGCTGGGACAGGATCATTTCATCAAAGGCTTTGAGGTTGGGGAGCAGCAGCACCCGCACTGACATCGGCCCACCGGCTGCTGATAGGCCGTTCACCGCGCCGAAGAGCACCGCAGCGGGCTTTGAAGGGTCCAGGAAGTACTTCAGACAGGTCCTCGTAAGCTTGGGTCGCAGACGCGTATTTGACTTGCTGTAATTTTTGGCGATCTTGCCAAGAACATTTGAAGACAGCTCTCGTAGCTCGTACTGCTCCTTCACTGCATCAGTGCCCTCATCCGACCCTAGCTTTTTGCTCATCAAGCACGTCAACACCGGCGCACTCAGCGGCGAGGCATACGGATCGAGGAAGAGATTATCGTTGTCGATGAGCGCGTTTGTAAGCTCCATCATCTGGCGGAGCACGAACGCATCGTCCAGCCTATGGGTGACCTGATTCGCAATGAAGTTGACAAAGTATGGAACAAGTTGGTGCAGCCCAGGGTCGGAACGGACAGACTGTAGTGCTGCCTCGCGCAGTTGGCGAACCTCATCGTCGATGTTGTCGTCAAGAATGGCTGACTGGATCTTGTCGAAATATAGGACGAGTTCCTTCGAGATGATGTGTCTAACGTGCGGTCTGAAGGAAACGTTGTCGTTTCCAGCCAGGGCGGCCAGAGCAGGATTAGCGCCAGGGCCCTTGGGCACCAACTCTTGCGAGCGGGACTCGGCGGTCGATGGGTTCTGAGGGATATTGGGCTGGACGCCTTCTATGGCGAGCCAGTGTGCTAATTTAGAAGAGGCCGAGGTCAGTTCTCTGAAAGTTCTTGTACAGGAAGGGGGATGGCACCAACCTGTGAACGTAGCATCCCGCGGCACCTTGGGCAGGGGCGCATTGATGAGCTTCTCAAAATCGACTTCCTCGTCTTCGATGTAGAACAGCGGCTGGCCAGGGCCCATGCTCGCCTCGCCATATTTCAATGGGCGTGTTGAGTCGTATCCGTAAAGGGGTTCGACTTCCAGCACCTTCAATGCCTGCGCCACGTCCTGGATGGTGAGGGTGGTGCGGCCGGCCTGGCGCATGGAGCGCAGACTTTCTATGATGACCTGCCCAAGGCGATACTCCACATCTTGCTGCAGGATCTTCAGTGCTTCCTCGTTCAGTGCCCCGATTCCAACAGACTCGGCGACGTCCTTGACGTTTTCTGGATTCCAGAGAAGCTTCTGCTCGTCGGCTGGCTTGGGCGGGGCCGCGGCCATGATGCCTGGCACGTCGGGTCAAGCGGCCGCCAGCGTTGAATTCGTCGCGACGATCGCGTCTCAACCTTATTGAAGCAGGCCTAAGGTGGTTTTTGAGGCGGCCGGCTTGAGTGGGACCTTCCGTATGCGCTTCACGGATCACGGTCCGCGTTTGAGAGCGTTGTTGATTGGGTTGGCGATGCCTTGACTCGCGATCTTTCTGTAGGACGAGGTCGAAGCTTCGACGACATCTGACATGGATCTGACTTGCCTCGCGCGAAATTAGTAAGCTGCGTGGCCGCCGGCGCTAGCCATAATCTACTACATACTTGGTCCGAAGTATTAAGCTTTTCATTATTAGTCTGGACCTTTGCCTACTCATAGCACATAGTAGTATATTATTGCCTTCACGTGAACACTCTCGAAAAGTGCCTACACAGACTTCTTCCAATCAAGACGAAAGCAAGATCGTTATGAGCACGGGGAAACCTGGATTTTTGACCATGAAACTCGGCTGGCAACTCATGTTGAGCGTGCGTAGGCCAAGCCGCGCAATTTCTTGGATCACCGTGGACTCGGATTTCTTGCGAAGTAGCTCAGTAGCTCCATAGCACCGTCAATATAGGACGTTGGAGTGCTGCCCGCTTGGAAATCTATAAATAATGATGCCACGGATGCAAAGTCATTTGCTTGAGTCGAAAGGAAAGCAGGCGTGGGGCCACGCCCGGGGTATCACATACAAATTTTCAACCCTCGTTAGCCACATGGTCTTACTATGTTCTACATAGTATTCCCCTTGTCAACTTTACATCTGTATAGGTTGGGTCTGTTGCTTAAAACCCATAAACGGCTATAATTCTCGTGCCTGTTGTGTACTTTCTGTTGGTCACTAGTTGTGGGGGACCTGCGAAGACGTGAAAAGCCTTGCAAAGCCTCGACTGCCTAGCCACGTCAACGACCATGATTCCAATGTGGACGTAGTTTCTCATATCGTCTCGCCAGTCAAGACGCTCTTTTGCCTCCGGTCCATTCAATGAGAGCCAAGCAAGAAGCAAGGATGAATACAAAAATGTACACGAGAGCACCAGCTCGCGCCGTTGGCAAGGACATTGCCCAGGAGGTTCATGGCGTGGCTAGGAAATCATACTATTGCAGTAGGTAGGCATCCTGGTACGTTTCTATTCTAGGCTCTATTCTAGACCAATATGGGCAGCTGCCGAAGGGGAGAATATAAAGAATGAAAATAAAAGCCTTCAGTTCGCAAGGTGCCAAGCGAACAAAATCAAGTATCCTCCCTATGTACGGGGGGTAATGTTCGCAAATCGGTATTCGCGATGTCAAGGGTGCACGTCAACTAAGGAGTAACCTGCGGTTGCTTCCGCTACTATGCAAAAGGGGGACTTGGTAGCGAAAACGCAGTAGATAGGGGCCGGCCCGCAAAATAGATAGACAGCTCTCTGCAGCTTCGGATTTGTACTGGGTGGATCGCATGGGCATTCACATGAGGAGTGGGTCACCAGACGGCAAAGCAACCCAAGCTAACACAGCCTTGCCTGAGAAAGGCAAGCTCCGAGCACGACTCCTGTGGCTGAGAATCTCTCGCTGCTCTCACTGCCACCAACAAACCTGAGGCGAGGCCCCCAAATTTTGCTTCGGCCGAGATGGACGCGGTGATAAAATTCCAAGAACACCTGGTTTGACCAGATGGGTTCCCTTTGTATCCACACCTCGGTCCTCCATTTCCGGGCTAAGTCGTTTCAAAACACCAATGGGGGATCATCAGACGCGTCACCCAAGGCAAAATTTTGTTCCCAATTTGTGAGGTTTCTACTTGTTTCTGCGCCCGTCATCAGATGAACTGACTACTGGTGCAGTCGGATACTTTCTACCACAGTCTGCAGAGGCTCATGTAAGCATATCATCGCTACTTACAGCATGAGTAGCGTGTGGATATCTCTGGGCCCTGGGGATATACCATGCCAACTGCATGCTCCCTCCCTGTCGGTGTTACTGTGTCCTGCCACCTACTATCGGTAGTAGTAGATGTCTACGAGCCGAACCCATCTCGAAAAGGCAGCCCTATGCCCCACACTGCGCAGGAGGGCGGGGCGAGGCGTGGATGGCGACTATGCCCGCATGCCTGAATACTAAATAGGTATTCATGGAGTCAAGGAGGCGAAGAATGTGGGCTCTAATCACAAAGGTATAATACTACCTTCCTTCCACTCCAGATATCTCGGTATATTGTCTCTTTCAACCCATTCTGCAATCTTGCAACAGTCGCTCACTACTCCTTTCCTCCCAAAGTCACCATTCTTTAGACTTGGAGCTTCTGACCCAAATATTCTTACGCATCACCCAATATGCGGTCACAGAGCATCGCCGTCGGCGCCTCTGCGCTGGCAGCTACAGCCAATGCTGCCTTGTTCGAGTCGGTCGTCCAGACCGTCAATGGCCCCGTCCAGGGCTACGCAGCCTTCAACAGCAGCCCAGTCAACGTGACTCTGCCTAACTGGAAGAGCATCGGTGTCTGGAAGGGCATTCCTTTTGGTGCCGACACGGCCTACGAGAACCGCTTCAAGCCTCCTCAGCCCGTTACCCCGTGGAACGAGACCCTGGAGGCCAAGGAGTTTGGTGACGCCTGTATCTCGGGCGGTACCACCTACTCAGCCCTCAGCGAGAACTGCTTGAACCTCAACGTCTGGTCCGCTGCCAACTCCACTAGCGACAAGCTCCCTGTCATGATGTGGTCTTACCCGTCCGGCGGTGCCAACTCGGACCCCCGTTTCGACGGTGGCGGTATGGCTGACAAGGGCATTGTGTTTGTCAACTACAACTACCGTGACGGCCCCACCGGCTACCTCGTCAACGCCGAGTTGAACGCCGAGAGACTGGCTTCCGCCGGTGTCAACAGCTCCGGTAACTACGCCCAGCTGGACCAATTCGCCGCCCTGCAGTGGATCCGCGACAACATCGAGGCATTCGGTGGAGACCCAGACCACATCGTGGTCGCCGGCCAGTCTGCTGGATCGGCCGCGACCTACCACATCCTCAACAGCCCCCTGACTGAGGGCCAGATCGTCGGTGCGATCATCGAGTCCGGTGTTCGTGACCCGTACGACCCCCTTGCCTTCAGCTTGGCCGAGGGCTACCAGAGTGCCGAGTCCACCGAGGAATACAGCACCGCCTTCATGGAGTCGGTCAACTGCACCACCATCGCCTGCCTGCGCGCGCTGCCTGCGTCTGCTCTCGACGTTGCTGGCCAGCCCGGTGCCACTACGACCACCTTCAAGCCCTCTCTGGACCACTACACCATCCCCGACACCTACCTCAACACTCTCGTCAACGGCCTCACCAAGGACGTGCCCGTCATGACCGGCAACACCCGCGACGAGAGCGGCGCCAGCTACGGACTCGACATCACTCTCGCCACCTACCTCGATGATCTGAACGAGACCTACACTGGTGAGTACGTGGACAAGTTCCTCGAGCTTTACCCCGCCAACGACAGCGCCACCGCCTCCGCGTCTGAGAACGCCCAGTTCACCGACCGCTCCAAGGTTGGCACCCAGTTCTGGGCCAACTACCTGCTCAACACCAACCGCACCTCTCCCGTCTACACCTACCTGTGGGACCACGCTCCTCCAGGACAGTCCGGTGGCGCTGCCCACATGACCGAGATCCAGTACACCCAGAACAACCTGTACAACATGTACTACGCGTACGAGGCTGAGGACTTTGCCATTGCCGAGATCATGAACGCGTACTGGGTCAACTTCATCAAGACCGGCAACCCCAACGGCGACGGCCTCGTCCAGTGGGACGCCGTCAACACCTCCACCACTACCACGCAGGAGCTGGGTGATGGCTGGGGTGCGATGCCTCTTGGCTCGGAGGAGCAGATCGCTCTGTTCGCTGAGTGGTTCCCCACTCTCACCGCCCTATAAGAGCTTGTCTGTTGAAAAGACGATGCCGATGGCGCATGAAGGAGCAAATTGAAGATGTATATTTTGATATATATGGCTAGCCGGGTGGACCCATTTGGGACACCTAATGTACATAGAGTAGAGGAGTATCTGTATATAAATGAGATATCCCTAAACGTTGTCTTGAACCATTTGCATAGCCAGTCTCTGAAGTATATGCTACATGATTCTTCCCTATTCACCTGCGCATCTCGCTGCACCCTGAGCTCAAGGAAAGTCGGAAGTACAGGCGAGTTCAGTCGTCACTTGTGAGATCATAATCCGTGACTATTATAACGGCCTGGTATTCTGGTGGGTGAATACTAGACACGTAGTAGAGGCCTCCTCCGGTTTTTGAACCCCTGGCCCGGGTGATGGGCGAGGTGAAAGTGTAGTGATTTCTTTGTGTACAAATAGACAGGGAGGCGGGGCATTGAAAGAAAGCTGCTGGCGAGCGCAGAGGAACCTCTCACAGAGACCGTAGAGATCCTCCCCTATCGTCAGTCATGTCTCTTGGTGAATTCGCTCCTTACATACTCGGACAAATTTCATTATTCCCTTGTGAGAACGGACACATGTGTGCAGTAACAATAGACGGGGACCGAGTTGAACGCAGGCGAACTCAAGAACATCCTGCATTTGATAGGTACCTTAGGTAGGTACGTGAGAAACAGCAGCAGCAGACATGTTCATTGAAACCTCCCAAAAAAGGCTTTAGTCTTCTCTTTTATGAGGGCTGGGTATGGAGTATTCGTACTTTGATCTCTTGACAATACGCATGACTAGCATCGCTGGGAACAAACAGCACTCAAAAGACCCTGCCGGGCAAGTCTAATACCCTTCCAATCCAAGCGCTAGGCCTTCCAATCCAATAGGCCTATTTTTGTACTTCGATATGGCATCCATCCAACGCCTAAGACTCCATTATTCTCATTACCTGTTTGGGAGACATGCTCCCCACCTCCCATACGTCTCCTGTATCCAAAACCCATACGTTTCATTACCAAAAAAGGAAAGGGGTATGATAACGAGTGTCGTGAAGTATGCACATTAGCCAATTATGTCCAGACCAGCCCAGAAGACCCATTTGTGAGGCGATTGGGCGTTGCATGTTTCCATATGGTTGAATTATGTCATAAAAACGTGAATCGGCAAATTTTGCACCAGGCGAGATCAGTCCGTATAGCCAACTCCTCGTCGCCAGGGACTGTTGCTTGTTGTCAGTGTATGTCGTAGATGAGACGTGTATGTTTTGTGACAACTCACCTCGCATTGTTTGTCAACCTGTCAGCCTCGTGAGACCCTGAGCCTGCACTGCCGCTATGGCTCGCCAGTGGGCTCACCGGGACAGCCGCGCGATCCCGTAAGCTCCCATTCGACCCCGATGTGCTCGGTATTGAAACGGGTCGCATCTTCTCGTTCATCTCCTCCGTTGACCCCAAGGTGGTCCGGCTGTGTCTTACTGAATTCCTGGCACCCGGAACGCCGTGATGGCCGGGGAGATCTGAGGCGGACGATTCGGGCAGATCGTCATCATCGTCATCTAGCCGCGCCTTGATATATCCACCCTCGTGATCGCCTCGTGCTGCAGCGGCGAGCGCATCGAGCTGCTGTGTCGTATTAAGCACGGATCCGGACTTCATAAATGATGCACGGTCGTCGGCCATTTGGTAACGATTGTCGGGGTTGGACTTGAAGAAAATGACAATGGTTGAGATGATGAGGATAAGCAGAAGGACTAGCGTCACGGCAGCATTTAGGATCCACAAGAGGATACCGACGACGCCAATCATGAGGCCGGGACCGTTGAAGACATCAGTGAAGATAAGCACGAAAATGGCGTTCAGAAAGTTGACGACGGCGATGGTCACATTTATGGCGTTGGTCGACTTGTCCATGTACGGCCGTAGGACACTGATGGCGATCAGGGCAGCGACTTCGATAATAATAAGAGCAATAGCTTGCGTGACGCCGGAACCCTGACCAAACGCAACGAACATTGCCTTGAGCAGTGTGTGCAGAAGCACAGGCACGATGAAGTAGTATGCCGATGCGCGAAACTGGATGTAAAGGAAACCCCACTTGTTAAGCGCATGCTGGTCGGAAAATAGGGCATAGGCCGGGTTCTTATGGAGGGCAATCTTTGATATCAATCAGCACGATGAGCATCGAAATACATGTGGATTGAAAAACTTACAGAGCGCCTAGCCATACGAATGACATTGTAAGATGCCCAGGCAAGAGATAGAATTACACCTAGAAGGAAGCCTACAGCCAATACCATCTCCGCGGGGGAGTCACCTTGGGTAAGCTCCCAGAGGCAAAGGAGGGACACTGGGAGAAACCCAACGAGGCTGATGCGGAAGAGAATTCCCTTCAAATGCGTTCCTACAAGGTCTGGGTTAATACCATTCTTTGACGTACAACGATAGGGTTTCCACTTACGCCAATCGCGTCGGAACTCGGCGAAAGTCTCACTGTTCATCCAGCCAGCCCTCACGCCACCTTCGCAGATATACTTGAACACAACGACTGCTAAAGCGCTGAGAAGCAGGAAAATACAGTACCAGACCAAGCCAGTCATGAAGAAATTCGTTGTCTCAATGCCTGCTTGGTACGCATACCGCTGGATACCGGTAACAATATAGTCTCCGGACGCGGTCTTGATATTTCCAGACCGCTTGGCAATGTTCGAAATCCGCTCGACCACGTTGTCAGACCTTGGCATCATAGCCACAGCCCTTCGGTACAGGCCGCTCTTCAGCAAGCTCTTATCCACTCTGGGTGCCATTGCTGCAGCCCTTCGAAACATGCCACTCTGGATCGGTCCTGCGAGTGGCATCGAGCGCTTCTGCACTTGGACGGAGAGGGAATTGAGGGAGTCAAAGATGTTGGCCGCAGTACCGCCGGTTGATCGCTGGTACCATGTGAAGATGTTCTGCATGAAATCGACCTTGATGATGCCCAAGCTCCACTGCAAGTCCTGGGTCCAGGCGGCGACGGAGGGAGGAAGCGGCGTGGCAATCAGGCCAATAATAGCCTGTGACTGGAAGTAGCCGCACAGTGACAGAGCGTTAGCAGCGACGTGGGCCGCGGCATTTTGGTGGCCCAAGCCGGCCATCAGGGCCGAGGACGCGAGAGCCAGTCCAGCGATGATGGCGGTAGCCCATTTGATGGCAACGAGATCAACCGTCTTTCCATTGGACACCGAAGCTTGAACACAAGCGACCGGAGTTCCGTCAGTGCTGTTGATAAAGACTTTGACCTTTGCGTCGATGTCGGGCATGGTGTAGGCGATGCTCGGGATCTGGGTCTTTGCGCTCGGGTCGACTTGAACGTTGAAGGGGTTGTTAAGATTACCGGGGCTCATGGGACAGAAGCCCAAGAAGCCATCGCCAGCGGTGCAAGGGTCGATGGTCTTGCGAATCACGTCGTAGCCGTATGCGGAAACAGTGAAGTCGAAGATCACATACCCCTGCACCGTGGAGGACGCGGTCATGTCCACGGCAATGGAGTTGTTGTTGGGCGTGTAGACGACATCGAACAGGCTGGCAGAGAAGCCTGAATTGTCCTGGCAGGTACTAAGAGAGGTCGTGTAGAGAAGTGCGTCCTGGGCGGAGGCGGAGGTGAACAACTGGGCGAGGGTCAGGAAGCTGGCGAAGAGAGACGGTCCCTGAGGTAGGGCGCATGGGAAACGCATCGTGAATGTTTCGCCGGCTAATGCCGCGCCCTGGGCGATCTGATTAAGTCTAATGTCAAGTTTAATGGTGTTGTTTCAAGCTACTTTTGGACGATTATGGCGGACGATATGGAATAGCAAGGCCACAAGACCAACAAAGCGGATTACGACGAAATCATGAATCCGAACGATGGAGGAGTTCGATGGAGAACGAGTAAGAAGCAGTGTTTCTCGGCCAAGAAGTGAGAAGGTCTCGGAGTCGTTTGGAATTTCTTTGTCGCTGGCACGTGGAACGGTGATGTCGTAGGTGGAAACACAATGCACTGGAATGGGTCCCGGAACAATCAACAACAAACCGTGCTCAAAGTTCCTTGCTGTTGGGAATTTGGGGGATGGGATGCTTGATGATGGAGAGTGAGTGCCAGTGCGTGCAGCAGGTTCGACAAAGTTCAGGCCTCGCTGGGGTCCGGGGGCAACGGGAACGGGAGCGTCAGCAAGTGTCAAGACGTCAAGACTCCAGAACCAGCTCATACTATGTACTAAAGTCGTCAGGATTGGCGGGATGGAGCAGAACGATGGCTGGGCTGCTGGGGTGACCATTCACAAGCACCAGGCCGTTGCTGCCGAGCCCAGTTGGTCCAGTCAGCAGGCTCCATTGGATCCGTAATCCCCGTGCCATGGATCGCTGCTAGGATCATTGAGTTCATGTTCAGGGATGATGTTACCAAATTTACTGCTCTGCAGCTGCAGCAGCTGTGTTGCTACAGTACACGCAGTACCGAGTTAGTACGGAGTACGGAGTAGTGCATAGTAGCAGTAGGAGGCGCTCTAACTCCACCCTAAACCTTCCGGCCCGCATGTGGCCCACTTTGTGACACTGTCGCGTCTCTACCCACCCCGGGGGGATCGCCACATGCTGTTAGTGCCTACCTAAGTACCTCCTAAGAGAGTGACGCCCGACCCGGGCAGTGCAAACCTCGTATCTCGTATCCGCTGATGGCTTACTGCTGTTTTCGTTCTGGCTGACTACCTGTTACCTATTGCGTGCTGCCTGTCCGGGTATTCATGATGACTTGCAGCCAAAACCTGATTCCCGAATATCAAATGCCAACACGCCAGCCGGCCAGCTGATTCTTCGCATGGATATGTTCGTCTTAATACAAGATCCCCGGCAATCCTTTCGTTACAAGGAATGAACTCCTCCTTACCCAAGGATTTTTGTTGTGCTTGATTATATTTGCCCATATTAGGAGGCCCGCTGTCTCAGTTGATAATACGGGCAAGGAATGAAGGCCTCGCGCTCCTCTCCGGTCTTGGTGCTGCGCGCGTCAATTGTTTTGCACAATGACTTCAAGTCATTCCTCGTGCCTCTTCCCGCTGTTCAGACGTTACTCGAGCAACGTGTCTTATACAGGCCGAGGACAATCAGAGATCACCCTGCACTCGTTGGATCCTGTGTTGCTGAGGGCTTGCTCTGAGACGGCAAGACCTATCAGCGTCGCCAGATCGTCTTTCAAACTCAAATTAGTAGGTAAAGTGACTTTCTGTTCGAACTTTCGTGAAGTCATGCAATCTGCCCTGCCTCGAAATGACCGGTCTGCTTCGTGTGAATATTTAGTGCACGTTAGTCCGGCGTTGTGCCTCAAACGATATTGCGCAGAAATCATGTTCGTCTTTGGCAAGGCAGATGCCAAAGACCGCACGCCATCCCAACTTAACATTTGGAGTCGACACTGTTCTGAGCTGGAAAGAAGAAAGAGAAAATATCTTATACAGAATAAACCTCGCACCACTACATAATATGTTAGACTGCCTGCGGTGACTAAGAGCCTTCGACACCTCGTGCGTCGCAAGCAAGAAGCACACCCGTAGAGAACGCATATGCACCGTCTCGTGCGCAGGTATACAAGGCTGCTGCCAGAATCATGGTGGGGCGTGGGAAGCCTTTGAAAAGGTTTCTGACGTGGGAGACTACAGGCATGTGTTAGGTGTGTTCTCTTCCGCCAGAGCGTCCCTGGTCTTTTCAGGGTCGACAAGCTTGGTTTGTATTCATCAAAATAGGAGTCGTCAAGCGGGAACACACACGTGCCTTGCCATCTCGTTGTGAAGAAGGAAGAGGAAACAGCCAAAGTTTTTCTTAATGCATGAGCTTTGCTGATGAGGCTGCAGTTGTCGACCCATTTCAAATTAGAATACCTAAACCATAGTCACCAAAAGCATCGGATGGAAATGGCCCGTGCACGGCCCATCAGTGCCCCGCCAGCGATTGTCCCGCCACCTCGCGAGTCCCAGCTTGTCGCATTTGGGCCGCGCAACTGTCAACTACATCAAACTGCACCTTGACCTCGACCTCGACATCCGCCCTCCCCCTCTCTGCCGCATCTGGCACGATTTCTATATTTATTCTGGGCAACACTAGTCTCGTTGCCGCTGGGCCCCTCTGTGTTTTGCATTTTCAGGTCTCTGAAACCGGTCCTGTTCTTGCGCCGTAGCTGACAGGCAAGCTCAATCACCTCGTTCTGCGCAACTGATCGCAGCGCCTCTACAGCTACAAGCAGACCTCGTTCTGCACGACGCCGTCACCATGGGTGTTCCCAAATTCTTCAGATGGCTCTCCGAGCGCTATCCTGCCATTTCACAGCTCATTGCTGAAAACCGAATCCCTGAATTCGATTGCCTGTATCTCGACATGAACGGCATCATTCACAACTGCACCCACAAGGACTCGGACGACACCCAGTTCCGTTTGAGTGAGGACGAGATGTTCATACGGATATTCAACTATATCGAACATTTATTCGGCAAGATCAAGCCGAAACAGCTCTTTTTCATGGCCGTCGATGGAGTGGCTCCTCGCGCCAAGATGAACCAGCAACGCGCAAGACGATTCAGGACTGCCCTGGACGCCGAGCTCGCAAGAGACAAGGCAATACGTGAGGGCCAGGAGTTGCCCAAAGAGGAGCCCTTCGACAGCAATTGCATCACACCCGGAACCGAGTTCATGAGGAAACTCTCGGAACAACTGAGATACTTCGTCAGCAAGAAGGTGTCTGAGGACAAGGACTGGCAAGGATGTGAGATCGTTCTCTCCGGCCATGAGGTACCCGGTGAGGGTGAGCACAAGATAATGGAGTACATTCGGAACGCGAGGGCCCAGCCCAACTACCACCCCAACATGCGGCATTGTCTATATGGTTTGGATGCAGACCTAATCATGCTGGGTCTGCTCAGTCACGACCCACACTTCTGCCTGCTTCGTGAGGAGGTCACCTTTGGCCGCCAGTCCAAGGTTCAGTCCAAGGAACTGGAGCATCAAAATTTCTATCTTATGCATCTTTGCATTGTTAGGGAGTATTTGGAGTTGGAGTTTCAAGATCTGAAGCAAGACGGCGCAACGGCCTTGTCTTTTCCATTTAACATGGAGCACGTCATTGACGACTTCATTCTCATGGCTTTCTTCGTGGGCAACGATTTCCTGCCTAACCTACCACGCATCCATATTAACGAGGGTGCGCTGGCCATGATGTTCCGAACTTATAAGAAGGTTTTGCCTCAGTGCGATGGATATATCAACGAGGGCGGCGCGATGAACTTGAAGCGGCTGGGGGTTTTCTTGGAGGAACTCAGCAAGGAGGAGTATCGATTCTTCGAACATGAAGCTGAAGACCAGAAATGGTTTCGAGCCAAGAAAGGAGCCGAGAATGGCGAGGCGGCCCCAAAACCCAAGGGCAAGCTTGTCGTCACATCGGCACAGAAGACGCTGTGGAAGCAAACTATCAAGCCGTTCTTGACCAAGCGCTCTGAAGAAACACTAGACCTTGGCGCTGGTCTGAATGCTGCCGACCGCAAGTTCGTTCAGGATCTCGCGGACAGTGTGCGTCTAAATTGGACCACCCCACAAGACGAAGATGGTGCTCGGCATCTTGTGCTTTCTTTCCCGCCAAAGCCAGAAATGGACGAAGACGAGGAAGAGGAAGACGAATCTCAACTTGCCATCAATCGTGTGGTTAAGAAGTATGATAATTCCGAAGTTCAGGACGTAACCGGAGCCGAAGCAAAGGCTCAGTACGAAGCCCTATATCAACAGAAGTTCCAGGAGTGGAAGGACAAATACTACGCCGAAAAGTTCCCCGAATGGACACCAGAAAACAAGGACGCTGAGCTAACCAAGCTCTGCGAGAATTATGTGCAGGGACTTCAGTGGGTCCTGTATTACTACTATCGCGGCATCTGCTCGTGGCCATGGTTCTATCAGTACCACTATTCCCCCCTGATCTCGGACGTGATCAAGGGCCTGAATGCCGATCTGGACTTCAAACTTGGTCAGCCATTCAAACCTTTCGAGCAGCTCATGGGTGTACTGCCCGATCGAAGCAAGAAGATCGTGCCAACTGTCTATTGGGACCTGATGATGAACCCTGACTCTCCTATCAAAGACTTCTACCCTCGAGACTTTGAGTTGGATATGAATGGCAAGAAAATGGATTGGGAGGCAGTGGTCAAGATTCCATTCATTGACGAGAAGCGGCTCCTGGATGCCATGCGTCCTAAGAACGAGCTACTCTCGGATGACGAGAAGGCGAGGAACAGTTTCAATGTTCCCATCAAATTCACCTACGACTCTGGACAAGACTTCACCTACCTCTCTTCACTACCGGGTATCTTTCCCGACATTCCTCACTGCCATTGTGTCGAGAACATCTTCGATTTGCCTCCTACAGACGGATTGAGTTACAGGCAAGGTCTCATGGAAGGCGCGCTTCTCAGCGTCTCGGCGCTTGCTGGCTTTCCCAGTTTGGCCACGCTTCCGTACAATGCGACTCTTGGTTTCCATGGAGTTAATGTCTTCCAGCAAGATAGCCGGAACGAGAGCATGGTGGTCACGCTTGCAGAAGCAGCAACGCGAGCGAAGGTGGAGAATGCCAAGGCCAAACTTGGTAAGCGATGCTTCGTAGGATATCCATTTCTACAGGAAGCCAAGATTGTCCGTGTATCGGACGAGCTCTTTGATTTCAGCCTCGATGATTCTGGACATGTTGTCACCAAGGAACGCGATAGTAATAGAGAAATTGACGAATGGAACAAGAACGCCAGATACTGGGAAGACTTCTACAGCAAGCGCCTTGGCATCTTGATAGGCGATGTGGAATCCATGGTTCACGTCGAGATGCTCAAGGGCCTACTGAAGACGGACGATGGCGCCACGATTAAGGAGTACGGCGAAATACCTGGCATGCGAGACTTTTACGCATCACAGACTATTGTTGACGACGTCGTCAATGAGGATGAGCGGTTCTTGGAAAAGGCTGCTCTGCCCCTGGAGGAAGAATTCCCTGCAGGCTCACACGCCTTCTATCTTGGTGATTTCAACTACGGTCGTCCCCTGGCCGTCACTGGCTATGTTGGCCCGAAGCTAGAGGTGATGGTCTCCGCAATGAAGAACAGGGAGCCCGAATTTGCGAAGCAGATTATCTTCAAGTATGAACGAAACAACAAGTACCGCCCTTCCTTCGTGGTCACCAAGGATTTGGGCCTGCACCCTCTAGCCTTCAGCAAAATCACTTCGTCTTATCAGGTTACCACCGTCGGTGGACTGAAAGTAAACTTGGGCCTCAATTTGAAGTTTGAGTCAAAGAAGTTGAAGGTATTGGGTTATACCAAGAAGTCAGACTCGGGCTGGGAGTTCAGCGACAAGGCGGTCAATCTCGTGATTGATTATATGAGCAAATTCCCAGACTTCTTTGCTGGTGTGCAGCAGCACGTGCAGCAGAGGGATGTCACGGCCTCGGATCTGTGGCCAAACGACGAGAGCGCAGCCACTGCAAGGGTGAAGGAGATTGGGCAGTACCTGAAGTCCCTCGGCACCAACAACTTTCCCAAGGTGCCTCTCGATGCTGAGCAACTAGACTCCACCGTCGTTATGGAACTAGCGGAGGCTTCCGCAGCTGCCCTCCAGGCTTCGACTGAGACCACTCCGCAGACAATCAAGGCTGTGCCGCGTAGCGCGCTGCTTAAGCCTAGTGACGCGGAGCACCGACTGGGCAACCAGAGGTTCCGCCTTGGCGACCGCGTGGTGTACGTCCAGAACATCGGCAAAGTCCCTATCGCGTCTCGCGGTACCGTGGTCGGCATCAGCCGTGCAGGCAGCAACAAAGTCCTTGATGTCGTCTTCGACATTACCTTCATGAGTGGCAATACTCTCGACGGGCGATGTCCCGCTTTCCGCGGACAAACTGTCCCCTCGACATCTGTGCTCAACCTCACAGATCGTCAGGTCGTTACCGGATCCAAAGCACAGATGGCGCGCGCGCCACACCCGTCTTTGACCACGCTCGTCGCTGGAGGCGGCTATGGTGCTCGTGGCTCATCAGGCAGGAATTTGCGCGACGCGCCCCAGCCGCCACCGGGGGCATGGCGAGGTGGAGCCAACGGTCAACGCGGTCGTGGCGGTGGTCACAATGGTGCACAGCGCGGTACTCTGAATATCCAGCCTAGCAACTTGGTTTACAGGAACTCGCCCAATCAGACGCCTCAGCAGGGCTACGGGAATCACAGAGGTAATGGATTCCAAAATGGTGCCAGAGGTGGCCGTGGTGGGCCCCGAGGTGGTGCGACCAACGGCTACGCTCAGCACAACGTGCCTATTCCTCCGCAGCCAGCGTACAATGCGGTCCCGCCGCCCGCGGGTCTGAACGACAGAGGAAGAGGTGGACGCGGTGGTAGGGGTCGCGGCGCGGCTGGTAGGGGTCGCGGAGGCCGGGGTGGGCAGGCGCAAATTGCGCAGCGGTAATCGCTTGTGCCACACACCAGTCTGGACCATACCGAAGGAATATGGAGTAGCGGAAACTCTGAACAGAGCGACGTGCGAGAGGATGCAGACCACCCAGGATGATGACTGTACCGCGACACTTGCGAGTCTACTTCGAGCGGTTGACCAGCAACACTGTTTCTACGAAAGTACGAGCCTTTCACCGGCCAATGGGGTTGACAGAGGACGCGACAGCAGCCGCCCGTGGTGCATGAACAAGAGTCTTGCAGACCGGGCCTGAAATTCCACGGAGTGTACGATCACCCGCGTGGGCTCAATGGGTATTCCGCCCTTGACACGCTCGAAATAAAGCAGGCAACGCAGGAGACGTTGGCAGATGAGCTTGGGAGATACGATTATGTGGCGAGTAGAAAAGTCAAAAGCGAAATGTAACATTGCATGAGCGTTTGTACAAGAACAGCTTTTTCCGTGTCGTGTAGTTCGTCCGTGACACGATATCCTCAGTATGAGACGTCGATCTCTGCTCGACGGCACGTAAGTTAGTATTTCGCTATCTTGCTCTCAACGGATTACCGAAAGTAACTCAGACAGGCAGGCCTTTGTGTCCGTCGACCATGATGTAGATATTCACTCGAGAAGCTTAACGTAGATGGGCATCCAACGCGAGCCAGATTGTCCTGTGTCAGAAAGACAAATCCAGTTGCAAATATGCAAAAATCGAATTTGTGAGACAACCTTTACTGGCGTGACAGATCAAACCAGGGAATCTGTCCCATGATTGCACAGGAGGTAATTCCAAGATGTATCATTTCATGGCCCCTATGACTCAGACAACGGGTCCAGAGGACACACTGCCTCGCAATTGGGCATTGTGAGGAGCCGTGTGTTCCTGGAAATTCACCATGACAAGACTTGACCCAACCTCGGCTTTCATCGTCTTTACGAACAGGCTGCTCAGATATACTTCCGTTTCTATGGGCTGGCATTCGTCCGATGCTAACATCATAGCTGTTAATAAGTAGTGTACCCTGTGCTTCCGGCAATCGAGATTCCATTCGCTATTGTGCTCTATTTTCCTTTCCTGTTGATCATGATGACTTCTTCTTCTCCTCGTCCTTCTTCTTAACAGCAGGAAGGTTAAACACCTTGCTCGCGCCGCCATCCACAGCCTTCCAATGCCCGTAATCGCTGTTCTGGTTCCAGGTAAGGGCCCCCACCCAGGGTTGAACGTTGTAATGGAGACGAAGCTGCACGTTGTCGGTCTCGCCGATTTTGCCGGAGGGGTGCGTGATCTGATACTTGGGGCGTTGGTTCTTGATGGAGAGCTTGCCACTGCGACGAAAAGATACATGTCAGTGAGAGGAGGGAGTGGAGAGAGCCCGTGGGGGGCTTGAAGGAAGTAATCAGCTATACTCACCGACTAGGGTCGATAGGCTTCCCGGCCGCGCTCTTCCGCAACTTCTTCAGCGTCGCCGGCCCATAGTTACCAAGATAATCGGACGAGGGCGCTGTAATGATGTTGTCCCAGATCACGGCCTGGTTGGTGGCATTGCTCCCGTCCTTGGCCGGCCACTCGGCGGTGACGTAGACAAAGACCTGCTTGGTGTTCCAAGTGAAGAGGGAGCTCAAGTCGGCGTCGAGGCTGAACTTGATGATGGCATACTCCTCCTTCTTGGTGCTGTAGTAGTGAGGACGGCCCTTGACGACCTGCAGGTTGGTGGTCTTGAGGAAGCCCGAGGGTGCGCGCGGTGCGAGCAGGTCGGTGGCGGCGATGAGAGCGGCGACGACAAAGGCCACGGTCGTGAAGAAGCCGAAGGTGTTCTGGATGCGCACGAGGGAGCTATACATCGTGGCGGTTGGCAGGATTGGGCTGGGTGTGGGAAGGGGGTGTGTGTTTGTTTATCGAAGTGCCATTGTTGGGCTCGACTGGAGGATGGTCGAGGCAGCAATGTTGTGTCAGCGATATGGTTCACTAGCTGAGGCCAGCTGTTGAAACAAAGGCGGGACGGGAAGCTACTTTTAGACGACCCTGGCCCACTAGGATAGACCCCTGTCACATGTCACTCGGTTGCTTCCGCTTGAGTTAAGGTTCAATATCGAGGCAGGCACCTTATCGGAATTGGGATTCACCATGTATTTCCGCTTAATGCTAAGAGGTAGCTTTCGTCTGGATATCATGATCAGGAAATCGTTCTCCTCTCTCTTGAGTCACCCGCAGTGTATCAGCGCCCATATTCATATGAGGGACAGGGACAGTCCATCTATTAATCTATTATGTGCTCTTTGGATCGAGCAGTAAGCTCTTCCCCTTCCACGTCCCCGGTCCCCCATCCCATAGGCGGCGTTCGACAGTCCGCTTGACTCTCAGTGATCAAATCTGACGTCTCGCGTCGTCGTCTGTTACTCAATACGCAGAGAATTGTTGGTATCATATGAAAGAAGTTGCCCCACTACAGCAATACATGCCAGGCAGGCCACCACGGGTCGCTCACTCTCCCCCACTCAAGGCTTCGCAACTCGTACCTGTACAACTGTATCGGGTGTTCCTGGCCTCGGTGTGACTGTGTCGTCTCCATCCTGCGCCTTCGAATCGTCTTCTATTTCAGACGGCACTGCATCAAGCTCCTTGCCGTTGGGACTTGATGGTGGTTGCGACCCAACTTGTGTCCCCGAACTATTCCCTTGCTCCAGGTGCGGACGATCTGGGGGCTTCAGCCCTTCGTCTGGCGATCCGACCCTTGTCCTGGAGCTATCGCCCTGCCCCAGACTTGGCCGCTCTGGTGGTTTGAGGCCCCCATCCCGAGCCTGAGCAGCAGCAGCATCAGCAGTCTGCTCCGCGACTACGACGCTCGCCAACGGCTCAGCGGTCTGTTCACGAGCCGGCTCGAGTCGCTGGTCAAGCTTGGCCACCTCCTTTGCGAGACCTCGTATTCCAGTCATAATAAGCTCGGGCCTTTCCCAGGCTAGCAACCCAGGATGTCCGGGAGCCCGCTGGGAAAAGAGGACATTATAGTACGTCTTCGCCCATGCTGGACACGTGTATCGAGCATGCATGCTAACTTTCACAGGTGTCTCTAGTCGAATGGCGCCCTCGCCAACTTCCTGCGCCGTGCTCCCGTCACCTGTCGCTCCATCCTCCCCACCTAGGAACACTGTAACGGCTACTTTTGGCTTGTTGACAAGGGGCTTCTTGTCCTTGGCCGTCTCTTCTTCTTCAGTGGCACAACGTGCCCAAAATCGCATTGCGTATTCCGGTCCTGGAAGCCAAGCCAGGTTTGCAAAAGTGATTATTTGCTCTGGTGTCAACTGCATCCGAGGCGCGAGCAAGCTCAAGCCCTTCATGGCGAAGACGAGAAGCCCAGTAGGCGAATCGCACATGGCATACCTGGTACGGGTTAGTATGGGACATTGGACATTGGACTGCCGAACCGCCGAGACCTCCCAAACTTACGCAAAAGTATTTGGCTCCCGTAAGCCAACCTGGTTCAACCCAAATTTGGCCGGCGTCAAGCCCTTCGCCCTTGCAGCCCTCGAAGGCGTCGTCTGCTTGAGCGCAAAAAAGTCCTGCTTACTATATCCCAGGATCCCAGAACTCAACACATTGGCAATCGTCCATTTCGCCCATTCTAACGGCGCCTCGGTCAGCTTTGGGGCAGCCAGTGGCGGAGCGATAAAGTGCGCGCCCACGCAAGACTTCGGGTAGTGCATCGACAAATGGTCCACGAGCTTCCAGTCGATCTCGGCGGGTGACGACTGTGCAGCACCAGTATTGCTGACGAGATAATGCTGATAACTTAGGCGCATCATCAGGCTGTCGAGCATTCCCGCTGTGGTCGATATCTCTGGCGTGTTGTTCGGGAAGGGGTCGCTGAAGCCCAGCCCGGGGAGGGCGGGTATAACCAGATGGAAAGGCTGGTCCTTCACCGCATCTTCTGGCTCGGTGAAGGATTTGATTAGGTGCACGAGGGCGAGGTTCACGAAGGGGAACGGCGGCAGCAGCAGTAACGGTACGGCCTGGCTGTGCGGTGAGCGCACGTGGATGAAGTGCAGTCTGAGGGGGATCTCCGAGCCAGGAATGGATATCGCCGTCCGGAACTGGGGCGTCGTCCCGTTCAAGGTAGCCTCCTGATCTCGCCACGAGTACTTCTCCAGCCAGAAGTCTACGAGTGGTTCGACCTGTGGCTTGGGCTCCCACCAGTCTGTGGACTTGGGCTCCGCTCCCTCATGAGGGAGTCGGGTCAGCTCTAATTTCTGTTTTGTTAACTCGAGGTACCTGCTCGAAACCTATTCCTTGGAGTCAGTCGGAGGCTCTTGGTTCAAGGGAGCAATGGGGTCTCGAAAGAAAACTGACGCGGATCTTGTACGGTTTGATCTCGTCTCCAGCACCAGCGGTGTCTACAGTCGCAGCCATCGCGTCGCACAAACTACATATCCCTTGCGACCAGATCTAACAGATCTACGGAAAGCAATACGGGACAAGAAATTTTCTTTCCCTCACTTCACAATAAGTTCAAAAAAACAACACGAGCGAATGACAGGGTACGGAACGCAAAAGACCTGCTTGCGGGAGGAGGATGAGAGAACGCCGGCTTTGCAATCTCCCAGTATTAACGAGGCCATTAAGACCAGATAAACAAGCTGCTGTCCACGAACCCTTTCCTCTCTACACCGTATCCGTACCCCCAAGCGACCCGCCAGCCCTCACACCTTTTTTATTACGCTGCACCTACGCCTGCCACGTTAGGCGGGCGGCGTCCTATCGGTATCGTGGCCCTGGCAAGAGCTCGTCCCGAAAGGATTTAGGGGTGGCTTGTGTCCCGGTTTTTTGGAGACGCTAAGTCCCTGATCCTGGTCACTAAAATCAGGGGTCCATGTGGCTTGAGAACCGAGGAAAGACAGGGCAATCCAAGTATCCTGTCCACCGCCGTCTATTGTCGCCTTAACAGATCTGCACCAAGCTGAGGTGGCAATATGTTGCGAGCTGTCAAAAACCTTCATAGTTCCGAACACCATCCAGGCCCAAAGTGACTTCCGAGATGACAGGTCTGCAATACCAGGAATACGTAGAAAAGAAGAGGGCCACGTCCGCACCGCCACTCGTGCCGTCCAGGATCGGAAATTGATTTGCAGAAGGGATTAGCCTTGCATGATCGTCCGGGCGCGTGCCGTGCAACAGAACCATGTTAAAGCATGCCGTCGAGGTGTGTTTTGCCAGTTTTACAGGACAAGAAAATCAAGGCACGAGCCGACGATCAAGGAATAGTCCAACAGTCAGCGTACAATTCGAGGATATCGCCACTCTTGTGTGAGAATGGGCTCCCTCTCGACATACAGGGATCACTCTTTACCGAAAGTCTGGGTATCAACGGTAGTTGTAGGGTGGCAAGTTCCATGACTTGCGTGCCGCGCGCATGTTTACCTACCCAAGTACCTCCCTGAGTACCTACCTAGGTGGTCACCTCCTCTACAGCATTCGTCAGTTGTGTATTGACTCCTGTGTGGCAGATTTTAGTAATGTTAAATCATTACTGCTTGTCGGACTTTGATATTCTCCAAAATCGCCTACTTAGTACATGGAAGTGGGTGGCAATTCTGTGTATCCCTGTATTTGAACATATGATCGCCAGTACGCCAGAGCACTGTTGCATTACCTGGGCAGGATATAGTGAACATATGTCCATGCGCCACCCGAGAAACGCACGGCATCAAGCACGAAGCCCGGACCGCGGATGCTGACAGCGATGATGCCCAGCCGTTGGAGCACTGCATCCGGCAACATACACGAAACCAACCAACATGACTTGCTTGGACATTTTCTCCACAGACCAAGAATATATTCATTTCCATGAGTAGAAGGCACTTGTATCAATGACAGTCGCCAAATTTGAAGGGAATCTGTCGCAATACTCTCAGATCACGCTAGCAGGAGACCCGTCAGCGCCATGCATCCATCCCAAAAAGCCAGAAAGCCACTCATAGACCATACTGTATTGCTGTTGGCCTTGCTCCAACAACAGCTCTTCCTCAGGCCCACCACCTAGTGTGAAACCACGTGGGGTTGTTCTCACTCCAGGGCGCTCTTAAGCCCTTCTTACCTCAACCCATTCGCCCTCGCTCTCCTCACCAGCGCCGTTCTGCTCCCACAGTGGCAATAAGACACGTTCGACGTCTACTACTTCAGCGGGCCATCAAATGACCTGCTTCACAGCGTTGAACGGCTAGTTTCTTTCTCCAATCAGCGCGTTCCCACCAGGGTTCGATCCATTGGTCGGTGACTGGGGGCCTCGCAGGTTCATCGCTCCAATGCGGGACACGATGTTGCTGCCTACTGCATCAACCGCTCCTCTTGGCGATGTGAGAGTCGGACCCTCGGGCGCGGTCTCCTGCACTCGGAACAGCTTGATCATAGTAGCATTCCATATTCCGACCGTGCCTCGAGAGATCTGCATCTCGCTGCTGAAAATGAAACTCCAGATTAACGATTCGTACCAGCCCAGCGCTAGCGGTGACCATTCAAATGAGTGTACCCTAACAGGGGAAACGTCCACGCCAACCAGCTTCACTTGGCTGATTTTGCGTAAGGTATCTGGCGAAGCGAGGTCGGCAATCAAGGTTTGTCGGGGGACAAGAGACGATACTTGTTGAATCGTGGTCAAAATCGTGTGAAGAGGCAACTCGGGAAGCCAACTGTCGATCCACTGGGCTGTCGGCTCGAACAAGCCACTCTGGGACTGGCCTGATATAGAGTACCCACTGAGGCTAGTCATGCTGTTCTGCCTTGAGAAATTCTGAGACCCCGCTGGCATTTTACCACGGGCCTTCTCCGACATGCCCCGCAGCTGCGTAGGAACCGCGTCTTCGACGTTCGAGATCGAGGATGCGCGAGACGGATTTTCGCTCGGGTCAGAATGTGACGGCGTGGGACGTTCTTCATCACTATCTTCTTCGTCTTCTCCAATAGTAAACGTGCCGTCTTCTTCCGGTACATTGCTTAATGCAGGTGGCCGGGAATGCGCTGTAGACGGACTCCTCAAACTTTCGGACGAGCTCCTTATAGAGTCGATATCTGAGGATCCTCGTGCATCCTTTTTTCGTCGGTTCCTCCTCTCAATCTCTTCTTGGCCACTCTCTAAAGTGAAATTACGGAGAGCTTCGAAGCGTCTCCTATTGCGCAATATGGCGGCGATAAATTCGGGATTTTCTGCGGAACGTCAACGCCAGGCCTCATATCAAACGGGGAGACACGCCAGAATCTTGATCACTCACTATTGTATTGGTGCTCCAGGATGGAGTTCATTGATTCTAGCAAGGACCGCAGTAGACTGTGATTTGTATCGTTGGCCAATAAGAAAGATGGCGAGGACATGGAATTGAAGAGCTGCATCAACTTCGTGCTCGCCATGGTGCTCAGGCCCTCAAGGTAATAGGCGACATTGTTGATAACGGCAAGCAGAGCAGGGTAGATGGCCGTCAGCTTGCCGTTGCTGGTCGTAATGAGATTGTAGATGGACTATGTCAAATGAGCCTTTAATCTTACTTCATCACTCAAGAGTCGATCCACTTACCTGGATGAGGAAATCCGCATATGTTCCCCGAAACCCTTGAACACGGATCACGGGAGGAAGAGTCTCCTGAGCCTCAAAGTGCTTGTTGAGATTGACACCGAAGTTCTTTTCCACACTCAACGTTTGCAATAGAAATGCGCACATCCTCACGACGCCCTGCTTGGAAGCATCGCTCTTGTACTCCAAGGCGTAGAACAAGATGAGGATGATGAAATCGTGAGCCCTCTCGGTGTCCACAATGAACGAGCGGAAGCGCCTGTTGCACTGTGTGATCTCCCAAAACAGCATTATCATTTCAGGGGCAAATCGGATGGATGACTGTGTGCCGGGAATGTACGAGGCATTAGCTTGTAATGGCTGATTTAGTATCCGGGTCATGCCGTCAACAATGAATTGAAAATCCTGAGGTCGATGAATTCGCCCGAGGAAATGGCGGAACCAATTCTTTTGTTGTTCACCGGTTGTGGTCTCTGGTATAGGGTAGAGAATGGTGACGAGGAGGAATTGTAGGGAGTAAGTTACGAGGATCTGCTTCGGATCCTTGAAGACGAGCGTATTGTACGGGACTCGCCAACTGGCAGGATTGTATTTCATGGTCTGCAGACTTTTAGCATCATGAGTGGGAGCTGAGGGCCGGAGCAACATACGGTATTTAGGAGAGAGCAAAGAACAGACAAGACGACCTGCTTATCTGAAATGGTGCAAATATGCGTCAGAGCCCGTGTACCATACTTGGGCAACATCGCAGCAGACATATACATGCTCTGGCCGGTGATGGCCAGCAGCAGCCGGAGTACCTCGATACGGTTGCTCTCAAATTCTTTGGTAGTTGCGACCGTCTGGTTGCAGCCTACTCCGCTCTGCCATATCGCGTAGGTGACCTTTGGCTTTCCGTGCGGCTGCTTGGTACTCGTAAAGTCCGAGAAGAACAATAGGTCGATCAAGGTGTCGAGCAGTTCTTCAGCGAGCGGCCTGGTCTCCTCCCACTCGTCAGATGGCTTTGCCTTGGCCTGGTCTTCTTGCCCATCCTCGCCTTCGTCAAATAGAACTTCATTGGCAATAGCGGCTTGCCTCGTCCTTTTCCGTCTCTTTCCCCAAAAGAAGCTCTGCTCCCACTCCTGTAGATGGTCGGCCTCGTAGAGATAGGGGATGACACGAGTCAAGACGCGTATGCAATTCAGAGCATCGCTCTCCGGGGCAAACTCGGGGTCGGGAAATGAAGGGTGGTTTCGCAGAACGAAGAGGCGGGAGGTGACGGCTAAGAGGAGTGTTTCCAGGTTCTCGAGGGCATTGTCTCGTGTGCGGCGAATGTCTGATGGAGCAAAGAGGCTGAAGACGTCTTCTGAAGACTCGGGCAATTCCCAGAACTGGTAACGATGAGCGATGGTCAGTGGGAGGTAGCGGCGTTTGGCCGAGCACCCCGGGGGGGTCAAATACGTACAGAGGTCCAATATGGATCATCGGCAGGAATGTTGCGCTCACCGCAGAGCCGGAAGATGCCCTTTTTGAAGACAAGCTTCGAGTCGCTTGCACCCATGTTGGCAGCGACTGGGTAGCATGTCTTGGTGCTTTCGGCGCTGGTCGACGAGGCAATGGGTGGAATAAACCCAAAAAAAGGGATTCGGTAAGAAGGCAAGACGTTGCCTTGCAAGGTTCCAAGGATGTCACAGAAGTTGGGAGCCCAAGTACGGATTTGGCTTGCTTTTGGAGAGGGGCGCTCGGGCCAGTTCTGGACTGGATTAGATACTGTACTCAATACAGAGCCACAACTACAACAAATAACATCTCACTCAACCTACCTAGTTCATTAGGGACTGGGCATCTCAACACATCGTTACCATGATAAAACCGCAGTACTCATGCAGTTTCATTTTCAATACATTCGCGCGAGTCTAAATGCCTACGTAATGATGTCTGGCAGACGAATAAGCTGTCCAGCCCGTGTCTAGTGTTCCCCTCCACGGGACACAGATATGCTTGCCTCCTAGCCAGTGTCCTTGTGCTACTGCCCACTACCTCCACCAGCCTGTCCTAGTGTCTTATGATATTGAATACCAGACTGTGGTATTGGAAAGCACGACTTCGCTTCAACGATGAAAGGGTTGACACAGGCCACCTCGACCTTTCGCACGACAGTCCGCCGTCAAAAGCCAATGCGGCGTGCTATTTCAGGCCGAAGCATGCGAATGGAAATTTCCATATCAAAGGTGGCTCACGGATATCGGATTTCTTCGTCGGCCGAACGGTCATGATCAACATTTGCCACAAGCCCACTCAACGAGTCTTTGGCGCTTCATGTCTCTCATAGTCTCGCGTCGGCTTCTGATGCTCCTATGGCCACACGTTGTTGGAGCTCCGCCGACTCTTCTCGTACAACCACTTGTTGTTTAACCCCACGCTGATCCGCTTGCCACCAGGCGGACTGGGTGTTGCGGGTGGTTCAGAGAAAACGCTCGAGTTGAAGCTGGCACCCAAGATACTTGCCCCCGGTGTGCTTGCCCCCATTATGCTCGCGTTATTCGGGCTACCTGAGCCTTGAGAGAAAGACCGTCGGCCATTATAACCCACAGCCTTCTGAAGGAGGGGGCTTGCAGCAGGAGAGTATGGCGACCCATTCATTCTAGACGCTGACGGGCTTCCGCTGGCAGACAATGGTGAGCTCGAGGGGCTAGCTTTGCCTGTTGAGCCTGCGAGGGATGGTGTGCGCGAGTATCTGGGAGGTGTGCTGTAAACGGTATCTGGTGGTTCTGGCCTGGAACTCGGTGGAAGGCCCAGCAGCTTGCGCTGGGCTGCGGTCAAGGGGATATCGGACATGTCGTCTCTTTGCCGGAAAAGAGGAAGACAGGCAACGCCTATGTTCCACAAGGGTAGCATGTAGACAGCGAAAAAGGTCCACCAGACGTACAGCTTCGCGTCCGCGGTGTGGCTGTCATCAAGAGTGAGCTTCCAATAGATGTGAACTAGTATGACGCCATTACATACAGTACTTTGGGACCAAAATCGGCATTGATCCTCTGGATGAAACTTAATATGACGAGAGCCCCGACATTGTATACTATGGTCTTGACATTGTCGCTGGTAAAGACGGTCGCGTTTTGGCGGCGGGTAATTTCGTCAATGCGAGGATGCTGCCAGCTTCCTGGACTTTCGGTGACTGTAATGTTGTTTCCGGATATTTGCTTGAGAGGCGTCCGTTGCTTGTTCAGAGCGAGCGCTGTTGACGATCCCGACATGTTGGCGGCTGGGCGCTGCGTAGCTCGTCGTTCTCACACCTGTGGACGGAGCTTTTACGCGGCTGCAGCTATCTCGTGGCGTCTCGGACGATTGGCGAATCGGGGAAAGGGCGGTCCTGCTGCGTTAGTATCTAATTCGGGGCGAAGTGTGCTGGCGAGGCATTCGTGCCCAGGCAGAACGTCGTTTGTTCGGCTTTGCCGTGGGGTTTGTCGTGAATGTCGAGGTTGAAAAGAGGGATTGGAGGGATGCCCGCGGCGCGCAAATCAACAGTATCCCGGATCCCAGCAACCGCGATTTCTACCAGGCATTCAGGCGGGTCAGGCAGGCGGGTAGGCAGAGCATGTCGGCACGTACCTACCTAGCTGCAGGCCGCCCTTGAACCTGATCTACCTAGCAGCCCAGGTAGTTAAGTGATGTTGTTTTTCTTTCAACTGTACTTTCACAGTGACCGATGCCTCATTTCCCTTTTGTAGTCTGACTGTCTTCTCCTCTCAATATCCCGACAAACGACACATATAATATGTGGGTCAACTTTATTTTAACTATCGATTATTTACTGCCCAGGTTTGTATGAATGTACAGTCACTACACAGTACCTAATCCGCTACCTCAGTCCTTGTAGGTAATGCAGCCAGGGTCGTCGACCAGGGTCCCGAGCCTTGATGCTCCCCTGTGACGCAGCGGCTTGCGGCGCAGTCCTCGGGCCCGTTGGAAGCTCCTCGACGTTTCGCCATGCAATGCTGCCACTTTTACTAAGGTTTCTGCTGACGAAACTTCGGAGGACATTCAAGGAGATCGCTCACCTCCCGAGCCATGCGATTCTGCTATTGATATACGATACTCATTTTTGACCACTCGCAGCCCACATAGCCATATTCACGCTGCTGTACATACACCTCATGTCACATACGGGTCCGGCCCAGTAATTCGCCCATCATGTTCAACGGCTTCTACGAGAACGTCATGTGGCAGCTCGACCAGGGCGTCACTGGACTTGTCTATCAATGGAACGGCTGGAGCACCGCCATTGCGACGGCCCTGGCCCTCTTCCTCTCCTACCAGATATACTCGCGTACCGACCCTGACACCCACCCGCTCCTCCTGGCCCGTCAGGCACAGCCGTCCCCCGTGCGGCAACCCGGCGAGTCCTCCGTCTACCGCTCCCACTCAGCCCCACATGGCATGCCTCTCAATGCTGGCCTCAATGTGAAGGATCCAGGTGCTTCTAAGTGGTCTAGAGGTCGCGATGGAGACATCCGGGACGTCTGGAGGCAGGCCGTGAAGGGAACCTCGGAGGAGGGCAAGCCGGTCGGAAAGGGCAAGATCTTGACGGTCCTTGGGGCGGACAAGGTCATTGAACACAGTCTTGGTAGGTCACACCGTACACCGCTGTGCAATAACGCCAACTGACAGCCACAGATGATGTTACCCGCCAAATAAACCTCATCGGCAAGCATATTCTCGACCAGGGCGGTGCCCGTGTTGCCATCTATCTACCCAACTCGGTCGAGTTCATGGCTGCCCTTTTCGCCTGCGCTTTCTACAATCTCACAGCTATCCTCGTTCCTTTCGATCAGTCCGACGATGCCGTGATATCTATGCTGCGGCAGGCAGAGGCTGATACTGTGGTGGCACTGCCTGGATCGTTCCCCTTCGATGCCGTGGTCAAGAGCTATCCGTCCCTCCGACAGGTTGTCTGGGTGGTCGACGAGGGTAACAGGCATATGGACTGGAACGAGGTTCCCAAGGGCATGGGCGGCAAGCTGAACGTCGCAACCTGGCAGGACATCATCCAGGACAGCCCCGCTGACGCAGGCACGGAACTCCCTCCACTCGCGGACCAGCATGCTGCCCCCGATATTACCATCTTCTGGCAAACAAACCCGAGTGAAATGGAAGAGATGGTCCATCTTACCGCCGCCAACCTTACTGCTGCAATTGCCGCTCAACTCTTCGCTATTCCTCAATCCCAGCGCATGGGCCCGTCAGACCTCTTCCTCCCCGCCGACGCCCTGACCAGCACATACACCCTCGCCCTGACACTTGTAGCAATCTACTCCAACGCCTCTGTCGCCTTCAACTCGTCCGCCGGCGAGCTGGACCTCTCCCTCGCAACCCGCGGCATCGAGCCCACCATTCTCGTCGCCAGCCCCCAGACACTCCTCAAAACGCACGCACAGGCCACCAAACAGATCTCCTCATTCATCGGCCGCAAAATCCATTATCTCCAGACGCGCTCCCTCACACAATACGGCGTTATGCCCACTGCCTCGTTACTCACCTCTTACAATGATAGTCTGCGCCCCGCAATCGGGCGGACTCCCGGCAAGCTTCGCCTCGTTTACACCGCGGATCGTGCCGGCAACGAGAGCATACCAAAGCTCTCGAGTGCGGAGCTGTCGGACTTGAGGATTTTCCTTGGAGCCAGAATTGTCTATGCATTGACAGCTGCCAAGGTGGCGGGCGCCGTGGCGCAGACGCAGTTCTATGACTACCGCGTGTTTCAGGATAAGTGCTCGCATTTCGGTCCGCCGGTGACGAGTTGCGAAGTGTTGCTGAGGGACTCAGAAGCGTTCAAAACGACGGATGAAAATAGTCAGGGAGAGGTAAGGCTCTCACCCAAGAGTAAGCTTATTTTACAAATTCTTGTTGCTAATTTGACTATTTCAGATCATTGTTCGCGGTCCTGCCGTAGTTGGTGGTGAGGCGGCGCTAGGCATTAATGCCCAGATACGCTTCGACAACACTATTGCTTATGTCTGAGTGGAGGAATTTGGCGTAAAGAATTTCGGCCTCATTGCGGTATCAAGATCTTCGGTCATTGGAGACTTGTCACAAACGTAGAGACGAGCTTTCAAGCATGCATTGAAAATAAAACTCCTCGTGGTGCTTGCAATTGCATCGTTGTCCGAAGAAACCTCACATCCAAACAAGCCATTCCACACAAGAATGGTCGTCGTCCCTGTGCCCAAACGCCAGTACACCCGTCTCTAACCCTCTTACCCAGCCTCTGCAATACATTAAGCTCCATTCCTATAAACCTGCGCGCCCTGGTTGCGGAACATGATTGTGTCCCGCCTCTGCATAATCATTAACGCGCGATTCAGCGCCTGCTCACTGAATCCCTTGCCCTCCACCATCTCCCTCCGCAATGTCGCCAAGCTCGTGCTCCACCCAATAGGCAAGCGGCGCTTCAAGTCTGCCTCGATCCGGTTGACCTCCTCGTTGAGCTCACGACTGCTCTGGTTACCGCCCTGATTGACAGCATCCATGGTCGAGCACAAGAAGAGCCGTATGGCCTCGTCGACATGCTCCTCAGTTGCGACGGGCGAGAGAGTCAGTTTTGCAAGAGACTCGGTGATACGCACGATAGCCTCCAGCTGACGGACGGTAATTGGGATGGAGGAGCGTGCGTTGGCTTCTAATTCGGTGGCGTGTACTTGTTTGCGAATCGAGACGAAGTGGGATGACAACTTCTCGGCTGCTGCGTCGCTCAGGCGCGGGGCGCAACGGCTGGTCGGAATTGTCAGTCTTGTGGTTTTGAGCATGAGTATGCGGAAGATGGGATTACTTACGACTTGCAGTAGGCCAGATACCGCTTGATTGTGTCGACTGGGATTTCAGACTCGGTTTGTTCTTCTGTCGCCACGCCACCCTTGTGGATGTTCATGACGTGCTTTGCGATACGCTCGTCACGACCACGCTCGTGTGCATCCTTGACGATGAAAATCATGTCGAAACGGGACAAGATGGTGGTCTGGAAGTCGATGTTCTCACCCGGTGTCTTCATATCATCGTAGCGGCCAAAAATTGGATTGGCTGCCGCCAAAACAGATGTCCTTGCATTCAGGATGGTAGTGATACCGGCCTTCGCGATGGAAATTGTCTGCTGCTCCATAGCCTCGTGGATGGCCACACGGTCCTCGTCTCTCATCTTGTCGAACTCGTCAATACACACCACTCCACCATCAGCCAGCACCATAGCACCACCTTCAAGGTAGAACTCGCGCGTGGACTGGTCTCTCTGAACAGAGGCTGTTAAACCAGCTGCTGACGATCCTTTTCCTGAGGTGTAAATTGATATTGGTGCTGCCTTCTCCACGAACTTCAGGAGCTGGGACTTGGCAGTACCTGGGTCACCAAGGAGTAGAACATTGATGTCTCCTCTAAGCTTCATGCCGTCCGGGAGAATCTTCTTCGATCCACCAAGAAGCAAGCACAATATAGCTTTCTTGATGTCCTCGTTGCCGTAGATCGAGGGAGCAATACACCTAGCCATCACTTGATAAAGATCTGGTCGTCGGCTGAGGTCAAGGAACTGCTGCTCCTCTTCCTCCGAGAAGGTGGAGTGGCCCTTCGCTGTTGAGTCAATATCTGTCTGGATTCCGACCGCACGAAGATATGGAGTCCTGATGGCCACAGCACCACCTGTCGATGAATTTTTGGTTCCTTTGTTCTGGTAAATCGAGAAGATGCCCATGACAGTGCATCTCGACCCCGGCACAACACGGTTGGTCAGGTATCTGTCAGCAGAGATGAGAACGTGTCGCGGCAACTCTCCCACGGGGACTTGATCTGGTGCCTCCTGCAGCTTGATGACTTGTTGATCAACGAATTTTGAGGTTTCGTGAACAACGTAGTAGGGGTCGAGGGGACATGGATCGGTCGGGTCGCCCTTTTGCCTCTCTCGCTCGCAACGTCTAGGCAAGGTGACGCCTGAAAAGCCACCGTCGATGCTGATTCTTTTAATCTGGTTGCAATTCCGGCACTGGAGGCGGAGCTCGGTCGCTTTGGAGGACATAACGGAGGCGCCGATCACAATACCCGGTACTCTGACAAGTCGAGAGATTGTGAGGGAATCGAGATTCCGAATAGAAACATCCTCGGCATTCGAGTGCAGCAGGAGCTGGTGAGGCGGGAGGTCGATCTTGATGTCGTGGGGAAAGACTATGCGCTGCGTACATTTCCGCAGCGCTTGCTCGAACTGTACATTGGAAGCCTGTCAGTATGAACTATCGCGTGGGAGAACAAAGGGCTTTGACGTACCAATGGTATGATCTCGGCAGGCTCTGTGACCAGTCGATGCGCCAATTCCTCGTTATACTTGATCAGGTCACCAATATTGATGTCGCAGTAGTATTTCTGTAGAAGCGCATTCTCGCGAAGCTGGTCTCTAAATTGTTCATATGAGCGATGGAATATTTGAAAGGAAGCACCAAGGCGCCGTACCTGTAAACAAAAACGTTGTCGAGTCTAAATTCAAGGATGAATGTCTCAAGCTGTTTCTGCACCTGCAGATTCGTTTCGTCGGTCTCCTCCCGAGGATAGACGTGAAGGGAAGATACAGTGCCACGATCCATATTGAGTTTGGGAGACGGTAAAAGGTGACGGACAACTGAGAACAATGCTTCGGCGAGAAAAGATCACGAGCAAAGTGGGTTGGTGGAGGGGTTGAAAATGGTTTATTGGGCGAAGCAGGTGTAATTTCTAGACGCGCTTCGGAGCGTGTCGCGTCGCGTGAGTTTAAGTGGTTTTTGTTCGCGCGCTGCTCTAAAGCTGGGCTGGGGGCCCCCCTAGTTCGGTCCCAGGCTCTGGGTCCCCTGCCCCAGCTCTACATGACTAAGCAGGAAAACCTCCACTCTCGGCTCCGACGTTCCATTGAGACTGCCGCATCCAGGGGACCAGGTGTCTGTAATATGCACGGCGATGTGTCGTGTCTACCTAAACAGCTATTGAACTTTGAGTTTCGGCGCCATATATCATCAGAACAACAATCCTCCAGTCTCTCTTTTCGCGGTCGGTGTTCTTTGTCTGCTTCCGGCTTTCAGATTCCTCGCTGTCAACGACAAGCAACAACTCCGATCCCTGTTTGCGACAGCGTATTCCAGCAACACCAGCAATGATTCCGCGGTAGCATTGCCCATCCGTCGCTTCTTGCTTTCCAAAGCATCAAATTGCCCCAGCGTGCTACATTGCACCCTGGGATCTTTGCGATCACCATGTACTCAAATACTGGGGGTCGGAAGTCTGTCGACAGCCTGGCCTCTCCTACCTCACCGCACTTCCATCGACAGGACTATCCATT
Organism: Gnomoniopsis sp. IMI 355080; assembly: GCA_027946555.1. Taxonomy (NCBI): domain Eukaryota; kingdom Fungi; phylum Ascomycota; class Sordariomycetes; order Diaporthales; family Gnomoniaceae; genus Gnomoniopsis; species Gnomoniopsis sp. IMI 355080. The sequence continues at coordinate 157,414 of JAPEVC010000016.1, forward strand.
CCAAAGGTATGCCGCACTGCCAACTCAGCTGCGTGATGAGCACCTAGAGGTCTAACAAGATCATCAGGCAGGGCTCTGTTAGCTCTAGACGTCCCTCGACTGCTGGCTCAATTCACTCCATTGGTGGCGCATTGGATCAGGGTAGCTTGAGCAAAACGGTGCTGGAGTCAGGTCAAAATGGTATGTGCAAAGACCACATGACGGCGGCATAGCTAACCCTGCAATAGCCATCTCCACGTTGCTTCAACCTCCCATCGTTCGAACTGGCCTCCTTCCCCATACTTCCGCCCCAGCTTCTAGTGCGCATAAGCCACCGACTGCGAGGGACATTCCTCCAGTGACCTTGACAAACATCCAGAGAATTAAACCGTCCGAGTTCGATCCTTATCTCAAGCAAATTGGCGCACTCTACAAGCAACTGCAGCAGGTCAAAGAAAGCGAAGAGGAGGACTTCTTAAATCGTCGTGGAAAAGGGGATGAGCCTGGGGATGCATTTGTTGACGACAGCAATAACCGCTTGCGGCCAGGCAGGAGGGCAAGCTCCAGAAAGGCGTCCATTTCCTCTATATCTTCCTTCACGACCCTCGATGCGCCGCCTCCTCTTCGAAGAGCGAGTTCGAGTTATGCTAGGCGTGCCGCGCAAGGGCCGCCTCCGTTATCGACCATACCGACCGTCTACTTCGACGATGATTTTCATTTAGAGAACCCAAGAACGTTCGATGTCGTAAGCGAAAGATCCGAGGTCGTGCGGCAGGAAGAGAAAACGTCCAATGGACATGCACCGGCACCACGCAAGGCACTGGCGACGAATGCGATTCTGCAGGAAAAGCTGTCGTGGTATATGGACACGGTCGAAATGCACCTCATCGCGTCAATATCGACAGCGTCGACTACCTTTTTCAGTGCCCTGGGATCGTTGAAAGAGTTGCATACCGAGGCCGCAGACTCAGTGGAAAAAATTAAGACTCTGAGGCTAGAGCTTGAGGCTCTGGATGAGGAGATCGTTATTAGTGGTATCAACGCTGTGCAGCAAAAACGGCGGCGTGAAAATGTCTCGCAGCTGCACGATGCTGTTCTGCAACTGAGGGAAGTCGTCAATCAGCTTGCAGACTGTGAGTCCTTAGTTGACTCAGGTGAGGTGGAAGCAGCACTTGACAGCATTGATTCTCTTGAGGGTCTCATAGCTGGTGAGGAAAACGAATTTATCCCGCCACCGGTTGCTTTGCGCAACGTACAACTGAGGGACCTCAGAAGTGCGACTGCTCTGCAGGGTGTGAACGAGGATATGAACATTTTGCGGTCTCGCATCGGAAAGGCTTACGAAATGAAGTTTGTGGCGAGCCTCACCGCAGATCTGCGGCGGCACGTCGAATCAGTATCGACCCAGGAGGTCCTCATGCGATGGAACGGTGCGGTAATACGCGCAAGAGGCGGTCGCGCGCGAGAACCGACTGCTTTCCCATCGTATTTGGAGTCCACAGAGGACCTGCGCAAAACCCTCATCGAAACCTTGGGCGGTTTGTACAGAGCGAAACAAATCACTGTTGCTGTTACGGCGTATCGAGACTCAGTGATCAAAGAGATCAGGAATCTTGTGAAGCAAGGATTGCCCAGTTCTAACGACGATGACAACATGTCTGTTATGTCTGCATCGACTGCGACCGGTGGGGGCCGAAAAATGTCACAGAGAGAAAAGTCATCAATACTTGCACGGAACCTGCGCGCGCTTGAACCTGCTGATGCAGAAGAGCTGTTGACCAAGATCTATGTCAGCGTAACGGAAACTCTGAGGAGGACGTCCACGCAGGTGAAATTGATGCTTGATGTTGCTGCATCTATCCAAGATGGTTCGATTCCGTCGGGCATGAAGTCACCACCGCTCAAATCACCACCCTTGAGTCCCATGGCAAGAAAATCGTCAACTGCCGGTATTGAGGCTCAAGAGGAAATTCACAAAGTTTTGGATTTATCGGCGCTCCTGGGCAATGCTGTCGATCTAGCGCAAGATAAGATCGTCAGAATTCTTCGAGTGAGAGCTGAACAGAGCACACACCTAGAGCTAGTCATGTTCCTCCGCTACTTCACTCTCAACCTGCACTTCGCCAACGAATGCGAGTCGATCTCAGGCAGGAGCGGCACGCCACTGAAAGACGAGGTCAACACTCAAATCAAGGATTTTGTCAGGACCAACGGCGATGCCGAAACGCAAAAGCTTGCAAAGGGCATGGAATCGGATCAGTGGGGCGCTGTCGACTTCTCAGACAAGCACAACGAGCAGCTCAAACGGATCCTCGATAGCAGCACGAACGACCCAGCAGAATGGACGACCGGGACGCAAATATGGATCCCATATCCAGACGAAGAGAACAAGGTCAACGGCGTCGAGAAGCCGGCACAAAGCAACGGGTCTGGGAAGGGCAAGGCTGACATTGATTCAGAGACCTTCGTCCTGCCAAATTCCGCCGTCTTGTGTATGGATGGCATGTCCAGCTATTTACATCTCATTATTGGCATTCCATCCATCACGTCCGATGTTGCCAAATCCCTAATGAACTACCTTCAATTTTTCAACTCTCGCTGCAAGCAGCTTATCCTCGGGGCAGGCGCCACGAGATCTGCAGGCCTTAGAAATATCACCACTCGACATCTTGCTTCATCCTCGCAAGCACTTGCTTTCATTGCCGCTTTGATACCCTACGTCCGCGAATTTGTACGGCGACACGCCGGATCTGGCGGTGCCCCATCTGTTCTGGTGGGAGAGTTCGACAAGGTCAAAAGAGACTATCAAGAACACATGCAAACGATATACGACAAGTTAGTCGAGATCATGACCGGGCGTGCAGGTGCCCATGCAAAGGCTACGAAAACTATCGATTGGACCAAAGAAACTAAAGGGCCGCATGCGTACATGGAGACTCTGGTCAAGGAAACCTCTCTCTTGTACAAGAACCTCACCAAGCACCTTTCCGAAAACACCGTCAGCATGATCATGATCCCTGTCTTTGCCAGTATCAAGGAGCAGTTCGGTGCCGAGTTCAAAGAGGCTGATCCGAAGACCGAGACTGGCCGGGATAGGTATGTAACCACCGTCTTGAGCAATGCAGGACGATTGAAGGCTAACAAACAAATAGCATGCTGCGTGACCTTGACTTCTTCAAGACAAAGCTGCAACAAATCGATGGCTTCGGAGACACGGCCGACCACTTGGTGCAGATCATCAAGTCGAAACAAGTCAAGAGCGCCTCACCGCCTCCTAGTGAGAAGAGCAGTGAAGAAAAGCCATCTGAAGCCACGAAAGCAGGGGAGGGAACGATTGTGGCGGAGGAGAAGAAGTCCATTGAGAAGACGGAGGTCAAGAATGGCGGGGACTAGCAAATGTGCATAGAGGTGATCATTGCCGTCAAGGATACGGCAGGAAAAGCATTATCTCAGTATGTGGCGTGGCGTATTACAGTCAGAGATATAGATTCCTCTTGGCCTCCCTCACAGCCAGGCAGCCAGGATACCGATAAAGATCAGTCCCGCCATTCGCCAATTTGCGCATCTTGGAGAAATCGGAGAGTCGCAAAAACGAGGACAGATCGTAGGCCAGTTATCCTTGCAGTCGTGGTTCAGAACCAAACCTACATCACAGCGCACATCAGCAAGCAGCCAGCCTAAACTTGCCTTATCTCCGTGAGCATCTAATGAGAAGCACAACTCGGCGTATAGTACCTGATGGTGTCACCAAAGCACCCCCGCCACCGCCATCCGGCTGTCTCGCACCACCACTCCCACCAGCTCGTGGCAGGCCATGAGTGGCAGCAGCCTTACGGGCGCGCGCATATAGATACAAAGCCATCAATTTCAAAAGGTCCACCAGTATGGGGAGCACCGGTAGTAAGAGCTTTGCAGAGTTTCCTATTCGCTGCCAGCGCGCGGCTGTCCACTGCGGCCGCGCGGCACCCTGCAGAACGGCACGTCGTCCCGATCGAGGTTGGACGAATGTGAAAGGCCGTTGCCCTGTAATGCGGGCTCCCGAGCGGGTGTTGCAATTCAGTGTTGTGCAATTGTGATGGATGTTCAGCCCTACACGCTATCCGGCAGCGTTCCGTGACAGATGTCAAATCACGATAGTCAAACCTGAATATATGACCACGTGAAGTGAAACCCCTTCCATAACATCAGAAAGACGTGTAGCCCCTCCTCGTGCGAACTTGCGGGAGTAACTGCGCCAATGTCTGTCTGCATGAACCTTCGAGTACATATGCTGTAAACTTTGTAATCCGCACAAGACAAGGCGGGCTTACGTCCGCAACACCCTTGTCGGAGCTGTGAGACGTAGCCCGTTGGGTGGGTGGGACACGTAAGTAAGAGCATATCGTTCGTGGATCTCCCGAGGTCATTCCAAGCTTTGGGTTGGTTGTGTCGGCGTGGCGCCTCGCCCGCAGGCCCGGGGTATGTATGGTCGGTCCACCACAATTCCCCGTGGCAACTGAATCAGTATCGTCCAAGGCAGTCATGCCCGACCCGAAGGCTGATTGAGCATTCCAGGCAAGGTGTGCCTTTCTATCCGGACCTTCTCCCCTATGGACAGTTTCTCCCGCACTGACACTGCACTCTCGGCATCAAAACACAAGCGTTCATCCTAACGTTTTGTCCACACATGAGACGAATGTGGGGTTTCTTCTACTACTAGTGGTGTTTCCCCCAGGAAAGGAAGTTTGACTTTTGCCCTAGCGCAGGGGACCTGTTCGAAACATTTCTCTTTTCAGAATCAATTTCTGGGCGCGGGCCTTTAGACGAAGGCCTTGGACGTCGGAAATTATCAGCCCACTGACACTGCCACGAGGCCTCGGGAAGTTGTGGCTTGCCCAGCGTAGGACGCCAATAATCTTGGCGACCGAGGAAACTAAGTGTTTGCATACGATCCTTGGCCACCGTTTCGCCGAGGCAACACTAAAAATATCTGAGGGTCTCAGTGCTTTGTGCGTGACAAAGAGTCGGAGCAGACAGACATAGATCAGTGTGCAATGTGTAGCGCATCTGCGCTGGAATTCCGCGATGCCGTGACCATTGTCTGCGTGAGAAAGAGACTTGTGCGCCCGTCAGAAAGGTAATCAATCTATTCTTGGTAACCTTGTAGAATACAAACGATCATTGTAAGGGCATTTCGGATGACTGGCTGCAGGTGCGCCGCGGCACCGAACAAAAAAAGGTACTGTACAGTACATACAATGGGCATCCAGTTACGTTGCCCAGCCCCGTTCGTGATGATGGACTCAGCTGAATGCTTACACGAGGATGACGACGAGGGCTCCAGACGGGATCGCCGTCCACGTTGTCTTCCAATGCTTCGATGGGGCCCTGCGGCCGCAAAATGGGGTTGCTCAATAGGGAAGCGATCATTAGGGATCCACCCAATTCTCGAAAACTCGCTAGTGAACACGACACAAATTACCAAAAAGGAATTCTGTGCGTCCTTACAACCTGTCAATGACATGGTCACCAAGATGAAAGTATTTTTGAACAAACAATGAGTTTCTTTTTGTCACTGAAAGGCTTCAGTCTAATTATATACAAGAATTAAAGAGTAGTAAAGAGTCACCAAAAGAGTGTAGAGAAGGTGTAGATTCGCAAATGAGTGTCAGACTGGGTATGCCAAGTCCGTGGTTTTGGTCTATTCAGTTTTCATTTGTGAGTCGTTATAATCTGTCCTTCACTTTTTCCTTGATCTCCTTCCTTTCTACCAATCCAAAAACTCCACTCTCCCATTGTTCTCGCTGGTCAAGCCTGCGTGATGGGGATGGGGGTATCTAATAGACTTTTTGATGATGAATATAAAATCGTGTCGTCGTTGAGAGAAGAGCCGCAACTCCAGCGTGCGCTACTTCCTCATGTTGTGATGGTGACCGCAATCCAGTTGTCCACCGATTCGCACCGAGGGGGAACTCAGTTCCCTCCCCGGCGAGCCCAACGCAGGGCCGAAGTGAAGCGTCCCTTGAGGGCAGGCTTGTAGTGAGGGTCGGTGAGAGCCTCACGAGGGTGATTCTCGCCAAGGTCACGCTTGGTGGACGTCTCAACGTCTCCGGCTCCAAGGGTAACAACGATGGTGCTGCTAGTGGTGGCCTTGGTTTGGATATCATCGGGTAGATAGTAGGCGTTGGAGCAGGCGAAGTTCATGCAGCCGGAAATGGGGCTTTGACTATCGGCAGGGTACATCTGGTAGACGCCAGTGGTGTCATCCGGGTTCACGATGGCGGAAACATCAAAGTAAGTGGAGCCCGCGTAGCTGTTGAAGGCAAACTCAGCCAGCATGCCAGGAGTGTTGGTGGCGCCGGAGTTGTAAGAGTACGCGTTGCCAGTCCAGCCATCAGGGACGGTGACATTGACTGTTTCTCCGGCAGGAACCGAAGTGTCCTCGATCGAGCTGGTGCCAGTCCATACGACGGTGCGGTCGGTGCTGTCCATAGACTTGAGCGTGACAGTGTTGGTGGCGCTCACCACAGTGGCCAAGGCGGCAACAGCGAGGATGTTGAACTGCATGGTTGCTGGATATAGAATTGTCTTTTTGAAATATAGGAAGATCGAAGGATCGACAGATCGGCAACTTCAAGTGTAGATCAGAGAGTTTGTTATGATAGTAATCAAGCCACCGGGGACCTGAAGGAGTGTATATTCTTGGTTGGGCAGGGAGCGAGTAGCACGAGGCTGGAAGGAGTGTATATCCCGCAGGGAAGAAAGTGAATGATATCAACGGCTTGCCGAACTGATGTGAGAGATCTCGGGGGGTGAAGAGGTGAGGAAGACTTGTGGGCATAAGGCCTTTATACTTCTGGACGGTCCATACTGTCCATAGCGGTGGTAAATTAGTATGGGGGTGTGATGGGTACTCTTTGTGAGAGAAACACCTAGGACCCCCTGGTCCAGTCACAGGTACCTTGTACCGGACGGTCTAGATGGCAGCACTTGGTCCTTTCACATTTCAGATACAAGATCACGCCGAGTCAAGGCGACCGGTCCCCTTCCCGACACGCCAACGCGCCCGCACTACTGTGTACATTGTATAGTCCCACTAGCTGACCACTTGGCCGGGATCCACCATTGTTCGTCATCCATGCTCGGCCATGTTGACCAATCGGGCCCATATTTCTTGCTTTTCGCGCCTCTCGACACCCTGCCCGCTAGAGAATGTTGTCTGAGGAAACCAAGTATGTCAGAAGCAAGGAAATATTGATTTCATCCGAAAAGAAAAAAAACTCAAACGATCCTTCCCCCCCCCGCCCCGCCGTAGAGAAAAGCCCGCATCTTTGCCTCTTGGAAATCTGGGTTCGCGCCAACGGTCCGCTCGTTAGCACACCTTGTTAGCACACCTTGCTATAGTGTCCTAGCGGTGCCCCTTGAATCAGGTAATGAAAGTCCGCTTGGACCACACCCAAGACTCCTTGAATCATTCAAACTAAACATTGTTTCCCAATTTTTCATCAAGGAATAAACACACATGGGCGAACAGTCCGGCAGCATTGTCGGGCACCCGCGGTCAATGGGTACCCCAAGGCCATTGATCTGTTGCTAATTCGGCCCAAAAGAACACAACATGACAAAGACACAACGCAGTTGGACGCACCCAAAAAAGATAAGATTGCATAGCCATTGTTGGGCTTTGTCCACGTATGTCCACAGTGACCTGGCGGCCTGGCAGCCCTGGCCGCCGTTTGTGCAGGTGTGATGGGACCTGCAGCTGAAGACCAAAATCAGGGTTTGTCCGAGAGAATAGAGATGAAAAGGCCAGGCCAGGAGACAGTGGGCCAAGACACTAGCTTGCAGAGCATTCAGGAACTTCATCGCCATGATTGGCCGGGTGAATGTTCCGCGGAACGGGTACCTGACCGGGATGACAAGGAACCCATGTGGCCAGCCTTGACAGGCTCGTGCCGCTGGGAAGGGAGGGTGTGATCGGCTCAGGGGCACGCAACTTTCGCATGTGCTTTCGCTGAATCGGGCGTTTGTGTTTGGCTGAAACGGAAAGAAAAAGAGGAGCCACACTCCATTTCGACAACGGCTTTGCACTACCTTCCTTGTCTTGCTGACAATATTTGCCTAGCGACAGCGCATCGAAGTGACAGGCCAGACGGCCCAGAAAAGTCTGTGAGCAACATCCACTTACCGAAAGGGCCGAGCTGGAGCCAGATGCCCGGCAGTGGATGCGAGAAGCAGTCAGAGGCGGCGGTCAGTCACTCGACCATGTGGAAAGAAAGAAGAGAGGGTATGGGTTGGCGCACGCGCCGACGGTAGTGCTGACAAACGCAGCCCTCCAGCTGCTGCCAAGTCTGTGCTAGAAAAGCCTAATGTGTAATGAGTTCTGGTCCTTCATCGCCTTTGTTAGGTCGCTCCGGGGCGAAAGATCTGACATGTTGCTAAGCCTACCAAGGCATGGCTAAGCACCAGCTTGTCCGGGCCGTTCAGTAGCTCAAGTCCAGCCAATGTACATAGTAGTCTGCCTCACCGCTGTATCTGATTTTGGCTGTTTGGCATGGCATTGAAACACCAAGGCTGCAACCCAAACAGAACTTGCTGTGCAAAGCGGGGACATAACGTTATAGCGGAAGATGCCACCTTTCTTCTCTCAAGCCCATCATGACATGTGTCAGCGTCGGACTTGCCCCGCACAAGTACAGCACAACACAGTTCGCGGTATTTGCCGCAGGACTGAAGGCGTAGGAAAGCCGCTATATGCAGTGATTGGTCGACATATGTTGTGTCACGGCACCAACTTGCGTGACCGCACAGTGAACCGGAGTGAGATGTCCTGATGACTGCGGCTCACTGCTTCCGACTAGTTGGGTGTAGTCTTGGTGGTCGAGGTGTGTGGGCTACTGGACTCGAGCGATGGTCACTCTACTAAGCAAATCATGAAAAGATGTACATAGCAACAAGAGCCGAGACGTAGATGGGAACTAGGGTTGAAAGAAATCCCGCAACGTCGTCTATCGTCATTGGCGGGGTACGAGAGAACGACACCAAGTATGCCAAGCGGAGACGTTGTCGATGACACCAGTCTTCGGTGCACCTCGCTGTGCCTTGGAAAGCTGATGTGGGCCTGAAGACTCGGATAAATGCTCTGGAAGGCTGCAAGGAAACGGGCTCCGAAGTCGTAGTCGTTATCGATAGCGCCAGCGTGAAGACCCGGTCCGATTACAAGTTGGGTTCGGTACAACGAGTGTATCCTGGAGTCCTGGACGAAGACGGCCACGATCGCCAGGGTAGAAAGTGAAAAACTTGAGTTGAAAAGCAGTGTCATTTTGGTCTCATCCTTGGCGCATGTCGCCACTGCATTCTTGGAAAGTGACCGAGTCGAAGTCAATCTCGATGTTCCAGAACCAATTGTCGAAACGACTGCAACTTGATCTCCGGTGTTTGTGCCGTCATTTATAACAGGATCACTGTCACGTTAGCGGAATAAGTTGGCACGAAGTCCCGAAGCCGTCCTTCGTGTTCATCGAGACCGATACAAATCGTGTTCTTGATTCGTTGATCCCATTCGAAGTCTTTCACGATGATGTCTTTGCTTGGCCTCCCAAGTACCCGGTCGAGGACTGTCAGAGCCGAGAGTCCGGATCCCAATGCGGCGATAACTTGACCAAGTTTGTTGCTTGCACTCTAACGCCGAGTATTGGTTGTTGACAGACTTGTCGCCGAGTATATGGCCGAGGTCGGTGGTCTGGCCCTGATGCAAAGAGGCGGTAGCTTTTCGACTGACCTGTAAGCAAACATGCACATCTGCCTTCCTGGATCTTTTTTTCGTGCTGCCCACAGAAGTACAGTGACTCGTAGGTCCTATTGGGTTGCGTCGGAACCATCATCGGTCCGCTTGCGGGCGCTAGGCTGCGTAGGTCAAATGGCTTTTCAAATTGCAGCCTTTTCTTTGACAGTTCAGCATTTTCGAAATTTTCTTAATCCAGGATCTTCGGCCGGAAGCTGTTGCTGTTGCATACAATCATTCCGAGAGAATGGTCTTGGTCAAGACAGCGGGAGAAAACTTGACATTCTAGCCTTGGAAACCCACATCCCGAACGACGGCGTGGATGCGAGAGCACCAACCGGCGGGACGCTGTTTTTGAGTTCTTAGCCGGATTGGTGGCCTAGTAGTAGCTCATGCCGCCGGCGCGGAAACTCAGCGGACGGCGAGGCCCTGAGAATAATTGCTTTCAGGCGAGATGCATCCTGCCGATTCTGTGTTCAGCTGGCGTTCGAGGCTTCTGTTCTCGCTTTTCGCTTGCCTTCCAACAACACCTGTAGCAAGGTCGGCTTGGCGGACGTGGCTGTAGTGATGACCGGGCTTGCATCGATCAAGTCGAAGTCCAGGTTGTGGCTAAGACTGGCGTTTCGAGGGAGCCGAGGGAGCCGATGGGGGGGAGTAGAGTTTAAGCCATCGAGTTTGACCAGAGCCAGCCAGACGAGAAGTACGGCAAGGCGCTATCAGGTGCTAAAGGTACTAAGGGCGCCCTGGACAGAAAATTTTCATATCGTCTTTGTCCTCTGCTATTGCCCCGAACTTCTCTCATTTGCCGGTGAAGGCTTCCGAACGCAATATCAGTCAATCACGACTGGATCGCAAACGGTCCGGGTTGAGTTGATGTACAAGAGGGTCGTACTGGAGATCGTCTGACCAACCCAACAACGAGAAAAGTCTCACTCGAAATCAGGGTGTTCGCTGGCGGAAGTGGGCGGGTCGGCTACCAACCAAACCGTCCTCGCCCGCCAAGTTCTTTGCGGAACCTGGACTAGGTGTGGCAGTTGGACTGGTCATAATCGTTGTGTCTTGACAGATCACGTCAAGTGACGTGGACTCTGCTGTGTAACACAATTTGATACGTTTGAGTCGTCCTGGTATGCAATAGTCAGCATTGGACTGTGAGAGTTTGCGTGGAACGACCACCCTGAAGCCTGCGCGACATGCATGGGAAAAGTACGGTCCTTGTTTTCACCGACAGTTCTCGGAAACACAGGCGTGCAAACTCACGATGAGGCCACGGACTAGATCGCGACACGCTCGCACACGAGGGCGCCTTTCTGACCGGTGCTAAGTCCAGCTGATTGATGATGAAGCAATCTCAAAAGCAAGGATGTCTTGGCGACGATATAATCCGTCGAATTACTTTCGGTACGAACAGACTATCAAGAGCAGCTTTCCTGTAGCCTGCTCTATGTTGTTCTAGAGAGTGGACTAGATTCTGTGTATGCGTGGCGACATCGTCCTTGTTGATGATAAGCTAGTGGCTCTGCACTGCAAGAACAGAACATACATGCTGATAGATGGAACATGCTCCTAATTGTCAAATTGAAAGGTGTTGAGGAGTCTCGGGTTCGTTTTGGTACTAAAGGGAAGGCTCGTGCGTCGCGAAGCAATGGTCTCACCGCCTCGAAGTAATCCTACTTGACAGGGACGGTAATGAGATGCGCTGCCGCAAATCCCTTGTCAAAGATATGGCCCACCTGTGAGATCTTGAACTCTCAGATCTCGTGCAGCCGCAACACATCAAGAGTAGTCGCACGGATGCACTGTGTTCTCGGTCTGGTAGTGGTCGCAAACTTGCCGCTGGCAATAATAGCCTCAGCCTCAGCCTTCTGCTCACGGACACCTGGCCATCGGCAGTTGCTTAAGGACCTTCTGTGACACATCCAAGCTCTGCTACCATAGTAATAGTAAAGCTCAAAAGGTTTGGAGAGACTGGCCCAATCTCACCAAGGTCTGGTTCCAGGATACGAGGACGCAAAATCAATGTCTAGTGCAATGTGTTGCAGATAGAAACTTGGTAAGCCAACGTGTCGGGCTACGGCAAGGGAGGCTATTCAGCCTATACTGAGTGAGATATCAGGCGTAATAGCAGTACTCGCTGAGACTGAGTTGCCTCAACACGCTTAGTCGTGGTATTTCACCGAATAGGCGTAGTGAAGGCTTGCCATTGGTACCATTGCGGCATCTCTGAGTCGTCGAGGTCGTTGCAGTCTCGGTCTATGCTGGAGAGGACTGGTAATGGCCTGGTGAAAAACGCGGCAATGGATGACCTGTGGTGAGATCTCTGGAACACAGCAACATTTGATACCACTTCCGCGAGGGTTCCATTCACGCCGTTGTCATGGCTGGGCAACAATGTTGAAGATCTGGCACTTCTCCCGGGAGGGTAGAGTTGGCATGCGGCGAGACAAGCAGGCCTTAGGGGCGAAAGAGACAAGAGGCACAGACGAGATCTTATCACCTCAAGTGACGGACACGGCGCTTGGGGGAAGTACGCTGGCAGTTCTATTCACTTTGACTGGAATTTTGGACTAATAGGTTCCGTGATGGGTCGAAAGTGCATACAATTTGCTGCAGGGCGAGAGAGGTCACCCAGAGAGACGTAGGCGAACATGCCCTCTTTCGGTTCTTGAGGGGACGGTCGCCATTCCATGCGTCCATAGGCCCATTTTGCTTCGTGGCTTCCGATTTTGAGTCAAGGTAGACATGGGAGTTCATGTGCCAATTGGGTAGGTGCGCAGGTTTCGTCAAAGATTCAGGTGAGGGTGAAGTGACTTCCAGGACCTTCCTTCCACGCCGTACTTGCCTCACATGTCGACCACCTCCTTCAAGTGCTGCCTGTTGCAATCAGCCACAATTCAGCAAACTTCAATCCAGCCAGCTTTGATTTGGACTCTCATCTTCCCACCCATACCTACCTAGGCACACCTTCGTTCCCCCCCACACTTCGTTCTTCTCCTTGTACAATCAAGCTCTATCTACCAACACATCGCCGTCCTGCACCGACTTCGACACCCGTTCAACTGTTTTCTACCGTCGGATAACGCCCCGTCAATCTACGTTGCTTCGGCGAAGTGTTGCAAAAGACGTCGTATCAAACACCTATTCAATCCAGAAACAAGATGAGACTGCAGCAATTCGCTCCTCTGGCCGGCCTCGCCATCACCATCCAGGCTGGTCACACGAAGGAGGGAATTGGCTTTGGCGCAGGCACAGGAGTCGTCGACCCCATCAGTACCGACTGGGTGACCAGTGTCGTTCGTAAGTTGACTGTTGACCTCTTTCTGCCTCTATCATATATGTACGCCATCATAGGTCGCAAAATTGACGGATTTCAGCATCCTACACCGTCTACTGCCCCAGTCCTACTACTTGGGCCTACCTGAACACTACCTATACCATCACCTCTGAAACCACTGTGACCTTGTGTAAGTTATTTGTCTCTGCCCTCCACCTCACCAAGCACCGCGTAAGACTAAGCTTCTTGCAGCCTGTCCCTGCACCATCAGCGTGTCTTCGCCGGCTCCAGTCGTCGTGACTGGCACGTACACGACCGATGTGCCCTGCACTGAGACCACTCCAGCTGCAGTATCCAGCAGTGGTGCTCCTCTCTCCGGTGTCAACGTTACGGCCACCCCGGTCCCGATTCCCACCTCCAGCACCGGAGTGACAACCATCTCATACTCCAGCAGCGTTGTTGTGACGACAATGACTAGTACTCCTTCGGCGTCCACCATCGTTTCTGGGACCACTGCTCTTGGCGGCGGTGCCACTACGCCTTTCGAAAGCGGCACTACCACTGCTCCCACAAACATCCCGGTCACTGCCACCATCACTCCTGGCGTCGTCACCATCAATGGTGCCTACAAGGTTGACTCTGGCGCCGGCGTCCTTGGTTTCGTCGCTGGTGTTGTGGCATTCATACTTTGAAAATTTGCCATAGACGAACCGTCTAATACCAGCCAGCATTTTTCATGATGTGTTTTGGTCGATTTTGGACGTCTCGTGGTTGAGCATGGTAATGGACGGCGTGGAACCGGCTGATTTGACAAAGGAGTTATTGTCATGCACTTACATACTATACCTTTTCATACTTTCCTTAACAGGAACCATGAATATGGCTGTCATGTTTCTCAAGAACGCAATGTTGGACGGCTCAATGCATTTGGCAAAAAGTGGTGGACGTCGCGGGCTTGCTTTGCAACACATCATACATTCTCAATGGGGGCATTTATAAAGCTATCCTGAACCAAGGTAGAACTTAATGTAATTTGAAGCCTCGGGTCATCTCCTCTTTCCTGTTTTCTTCTTGTCTTCTCCCCTTCCCCTCTTGATTCTTTTTTTGTGTTTTTCTGATCTCGCAGTTGTTATGAAGGACTCGCTCTTACTGTATCCAGGTGCGAGACCCTCTGCCAGACACAGTCGGATATTTGAACGACCCAACCCAAGCATCCATAGATGTTCTCCGATGTAGTAGTAGAATCAGTCAAGCCTACTTTCTGTTCGATGTCCAAAGCCCGTTGAACAAGCATGTCCAATTGGGAGATGAACTAAGATTCCAGAGAGACAACGTTTGGTCGTTCATGGCTGATGAACTAGGTTGAGGTCTAGATATTCAGTCGCGCACATTGTACAACAACAGCCACTGAACGTGCGTGCTTCTTCGCAGATTACGTGTGACCCTTCATTTGAGGCGGGATTGCTTGTCTGCATCAGATTCAGCATACGTAGATATATCAAACTCGCGGCTCAGAAAGGATAGCACAGCAGACGCCGGTCCGTTCCAGATGGGGACTTCATACAAACGAATGCATGCGTTGGAGGCAGCACTCGCACTCATATTCACAGACCTCGGGAGGCGAGCAGATCTAAAGGACTTCGGCAGAAAGTTTGGTTGTAGTATATCGCGAGTCGCATCCTGGGCGTGGGATCAATGTAGTAATGATGATCTATCGATAATAAGATTCCGTACCACAATCGTCTGCAATGTTCGCCGCCGTCCCGCAGACCCAGTGTGGCTTTGACACAAGGCTACGGAAGGGGCAATTCCAGGACGTCACTTGATCAAGCCCGCTTTGTGTAGTAAGAGATGATTGCAGGACCACAAATCTGATGCCATCCCGTATCACTTCATGGGCCTCAGCACAACACAAGCTGATCATTCGGACGCAATAGACAAATGTGCTCGGTCTATTTGGCCACTGCAAGTTGTAAATTTGGCTTGTTTTCTCCCAACTCTCTTAATTTCGCGGACGTGCAAGCCCATCGTTTCTCGACCCATTATGTTGGTGGATACTCACCTGTTATGGGCGATAACCTGAAAGAGCACTCGCACATGGTGCAGGCGAGACACCTGACCGGGTATCATATTCCATCACTTCGTAATTGCTGCTGACGAAAGAAGCGTTTGCGCCGAGAAAGCGCCTCGCAATACAGACGACTTCTGTACGGTTCATGTCGTTTGGTAGCACAAATGAATCCCATACAAGATACGCCCATAGCTCCCGTATTTCGGTTCAAGCCGAGCCACAACAGGCAAAGCAACAAAATGGCGCATGGCCAAATCGTCGAAAGTGCTTGCAGGATCTTGTGCATCATTTGCCACCAAAACGTCCCGAAGCACAGGACGGAGCTACCTTCGTGAGAGCCGCTGCGGATCACCCTCACCACGCCCCTGTGCCAGTGTTTGTAGCTGCTAGCCGTCGCCATCACTTGGGCCTGGGGTGATATCCATACGAGAACGAGCTTCGCGCATGATAGCCTTTGCTTCCTCAACCTCCTGACCATCTTGGCAGAGCTCGTTCGCAAGTTGGTTCGCCGTCTCATGGTCACCTTGCCGCATGTAATATCTAGCGAGCCACATGCGTGCCTTGCTGGTCACAGTTGTGACGCCTGTGCCCTGGTTTTTCTCTCTGTCTTCGGTGATATCGGTCTGCTCGTTCGAGAGGACCCCTCCAGGGATGGCTTCCTTATCGCTGAGGTTGTCCACGTTTCCGTCCTCCTGCGCGACGCAGAGTTCCATGTAGGCGCGTGCCTCCTCCTCCTCGTCAAGTATTTCGTGCATTGAGGCAATTTGAATCAGAACATCCGTGTCTAATCGACCCAAAGCAGCACGGTCGAAGCCACTGGCACTGCCAAAGCTGCTGTTTGTCGATTCGTAGTAGGTGTCAGCGAGTAGTGCACGCTTCAATGCTTTGATACCATCTCGTTCCCGTCCTAGCTTTTGCAAACATGTTCCAACAGCCATCCACATCTTACCATCCCAGGGGCGCAAGCCAGCCGCTTTCTTGTAGTACCACAAGGCATATTGAAACATTTCCAACCTCTCATATGTCTGGCCAAGACCATACCAGGCACGGTAATCCCGGCGATTTATATCAACGGCGCGCCGATACGATTCAATGGCGGCATGCGTGTTCTTGAGTTCCACGTATTCGTGCCCCATTAGAGTCCAAGCTGAGAGACAGGATCGGTCCAGTGCTAAGGCCCGCCGGAAATACTGGACGGCTTTCTCGTGTTGCGAGAGTAGTGAGTAGTAGTTCCCAACAATGACGCATGTTTCCGGCCGAAACTTGTCAACGCTGGAACAAAGGTGAGCCAGAAAAGCCAATTTTGGTCTCTCGTTGAGAACATAGAGAATGTTGGAGTATATATCGAGGCTGTCTAGCCGGTGGGGATGCAGGAACAGCAGATGGCCGAACTCCGTTGCGGCTTCCTTGAGCGCTTTCGTATGATATAAGTAAAGGGCGGAACAAGTAAGTAAGAATGGCGAGGCCGGGAAAATCTCCTGTAGCTGACTTAGAGCATTCTGCAGGTTGTTGGTGGGTTGGTAGAGTTCCAACGAGGTGTGGATATGGAACATGTAAGATACAATATGTTGCGGTAGGCGAGGAACTATTTTATTGAGCTGTCCCACTCGTTAGCAAAGTGTTCCAGTCGTGTTCTGTTATGAGACTCACCATCTCCACCTTGGAAGTAGCAGCAGTCATTTCAAGCCAACAGCCCCAATTCATGGGGAAAAGGTGGACGCTTCGCAAGAACCATGTCAGGGCTTCGTCTGTGTTCTTCTCTTTGGCCAGGACCATGCCGTAGAGATACTCAAGCCAGCCCTGGCTACCTTCGTGTGACATGTCTTCGGGCGAAGTCTGTCGTTGAGAAAACCAAGTCTTCAGATAGCGGCTCAATAAAGGCAATTGCTTGTTGGAGACGGTGCCGAGATCCTGGGGACCCATAACCATCTCAGAGTCCTCGTCTTTCCGTTTCTCGCCAGACAGCATCTTGGCGTACAAAGCTAAAAATAAACTCTTCTGACTGAGCTCTGGGAGAGCAGTGGAACTTGTCCTAGCGCTGGAAGCATATTTGCTTGGGTGTGCAGCTTCTTTGCCTTTAAGTTGGGAACTCTGGGGCGATTCATCGTCACTGGGGACGAGTACGCTGGAGAGCAGGGAGTCGGGCAAGAAGACTGCCGTGCACCGGTCGAACTCTCGGCAGTCAAAGAAGGACTTGGCCAGCAGGTACTTGTTGAACTCTCGCGCCTCCAGTTCTGCTTCTGACTCGTCGGGGTTTGGCGTCAATATAGCTGGCATGTAGCCTCGGGGGGTGTTGAGCATGTCAACTCGATCGTGTTCAGGCGCAGTTTCTGGAAGTGAATCGAGCAATTCGGCAGCCCTACTCAGTTCAATCAGCCTTTCAACTCGATATGATATGCGACAAGGGTGATAGATACCATTTGGCAGCTTGGTACAAGCATCGCTCTGAACACTTGACCACAGCGTCCTGAAGCGATGCTCGCAGATTGTTGATGTCCTGCTGCGTAAAGCCCATACTTCCTGCCTAGCTCCTCGATCCACGAATGAGCATCACTGGTCGACAATGGGAATTGGACTGCTCTGAGCCCCTCTAGTGGGAATGTATTCTCAACAGCTGTCCAACGTCTCGGGCGTGAATGGCAGACAGTGAATGTTTACGACGCGAGCATGTGCTACCCGCCGAGGCGGCTCCGGAAAGCGAAATCGCGTTCAAGTATAGCTGGGGGGCCCCTGCCCGCAGGGAAGCCAAAGGATGACGGTGCCGATCCGGCAGGCCCAAATGGTTCAAAATTGTGGATATTTATTGCGCCGGGTATTACAGTAGCGAGTAGGTAAGTAAACACCATTGGTCCTCATTTACAAGAGACCTGAAGGCCCCTCTTTGCTGAATACTTCTTCTTACCCCTTCCCCTTCTTCCTCCACGTTCCTCAACAACGATTCTTAATCGCAGCACCTGCCAGTCTCCAAAACCTCAATTTATATCCAACATGGCAGACACCAACGGTGGCGATGCTAAGAGACAGAAGCTCGACGACCAGCCGCAAAAGACAATCTTGAAGGAGTTCGAGGCTGTCTTTCCCAAGCTCGAGGCCGATTTGCTCGAACATGCGCAGAAGTACAACTTGCCCAAGGCAGAGCTCGAGTGGTTCAAGACTGTGAGCCTTTTTCCAGCCCCATGGTTACACAGGCGAGCAGCGCCCCTCAAGCAGATGACAGTAATCTAACGGCGCTTTGCGTACGGACAGAGTTTGGATATCAATGCGATAGGCGGCAAATGCAACCGTGGCATGTCCGTGCCTGATTCAGTGTCCCTCCTACTCGGAAAGAAGCTTTCTGAGGACGAGTATTTCAAGGCGGCGACACTTGGCTGGTTCACGGAGCTATTGCAGGCATTCTTCCTGGTGTCGGACGACATCATGGACAGCAGCATTACGCGGCGAGGCAAGCCCTGCTGGTACCGGACCGAGGGCGTGGGTATGGTTGCCATCAACGACGCCTTCATGCTGGAGGCTGGTATCTATGTGCTTTTGAAGAAGTACTTCCGCTCGCACCCAGCTTACGTCGATTTGATGGAGCTGTTCCACGAAATCACCTTCCAAACCGAGATCGGCCAGTTGACCGACCTGCTCACTGCACCCGAGGACAAGGTCAACCTGGACAACTTCTCTATGGAGAAATACCGCTTTATTGTCATCTACAAGACCGCCTACTACTCCTTCTACCTGCCCGTTGCTCTTGCTCTACACCAGCTCAACATCGGTACTCCTGAGAACCTGAAACAAGCTGAAGACATCCTGATTCCCATGGGCGAGTACTTCCAGATTCAGGATGACTACCTCGATAATTTTGGTCTTCCGGAGCACATTGGCAAGATCGGTACAGACATTATGGACAACAAGTGCTCATGGCTGGTCAACCAAGCACTGGCAATCGCCACGCCCGAGCAGAGACAGATTCTCGAGGAGAACTATGGCCAAAAGGACAAGGACAAGGAAGCCGTCATCAAGAAGCTGTACGACGACATGAAACTCGAGCAGCAGTACAAGGACTACGAAGAGAAGGTCGTCAGCGAAATCAGAGAAAAGATCGCCAAGATCGATGAGAGCAAGGGCCTGAAGAAGGAGGTTTTTGAGGCATTCCTCGCCAAGATCTACAAGCGAAGCAAGTAATGGGTTTCTGCGTGACATGCAATGGTCTTTTGCGAGCTTTCATAGAGACGATACCACGAGAACAAAGGGTTCGTAGGACAGGAATTGGGCCTCACGGCAGTAAACTTCATGCACACGTAGACAGCACTGCGAACTTGGTCCATAGCATTTAATAATGAGAAGGCCCTGCCGAGCCAAATTCACTGATGTCCTTATCCCAGCCGGAGTGCCATGAGCGCCAAAATCCCAATTTCCACTTATCAGTAATTCCGTATCATACAGTACGCAATAACATCCGGCTTTCCGTGTCCAACGTATCGATCTTCCCTTCCAACGGTCCTGCCCGCTTCCTTCTCCCGGGTCCCGGCAAATATCGAGTCTCTAGTCCCTGTGTCAAAGTCAGACACGGCCTTGTCATCCTCCTCACAGCGCCAGGTTATAACTGTACTCATCCTCCATGTTTTGGCTAACCCACAGCACTACGCTGCTTAACCCGACCAAGGCATTCGCCACCACATTCTCAACGCCCATGCCCATCATCGGCCACTGGACGTCGGACACGACGAACTTGAGCACGAAGACCGTGACGCCGCCCGCCATGCCGCCGGCGAGTGCTGCGAAGCCAAGGAACAACACCACGCGGGCTTTCCACGCAACGCCCGATCCGCTGTACGAGAAGGAGTCGGCGGAAAGTCGTTGCTTCTCGACCGAGTTGATAATGAGCATTCCCAGCGACGAGAAAATCAGCGGCAGCCAGTCGACAAAGGTCACATGTACGTTAGAGGCGTTAAGGGCTGACTTGGACCAGACAGCCGCGTCGAGGAGGATATAAAAAGCGAGAGAGAACTGTATAGACGCACGCCGTTTGATTAGCTTCTTCGATGTCATGGGCAGGAGCACGTGGCGCTCATCCAACATGACTGGTAGGACACCAGCGAGAAGTCACTTACCAGAGCGCCGGATGAGTATACTCCTGCATTCCGGGCGTAGACGCTGTTAAGCCATTCTGGCTTGCGGAACTTGAAGAGACGTTCCTCAGACATTGTGTTGACGATAATCGGTATCCGGCACAGAATGGGAAGGTCTGCCAATCGCTAGATGCCGGGTCTCTATCGGTGGCAGTTGTATCAAATCTCTCTAAGGAGTCTGGAGAGACGTAGATTTCGATGCAGTGGGTTCTGGGTCGAGGTAGGTCGTCGGCGTTGGGCAGATGCTGAAGATGGGATCCGTCTGAGGATGACGACGATTACAGCAGGCTGTTAGAGAGAGGCACCTGCTGCGGCAGGCTCCGGGGTGACCCCAGTCAGCCGCGCCTAAAGCCCTAACCCCGGAGACGTCATGTCGTTAGGCAACCCCAATCATTCTATGTGCCCTTCATGATAACTTTCCTTTCCAAGGTTGATCCACTTGTGTTTTGTGATGGCTTTCTTGTTCTTGGACATTAATCATTCGCTTCGAAATCCAACTACAGATTCCATGTTCCGCCAATCTGACCAATCCTCCAGCTTATTATCATCCTGTCCGTCTCAGTAGTTTCCTCTTCCTTGCAGGCTCAAGTACATTTTAGCCGCGACTAGGTCATACTCTGTGGCAACGACTCAGCAAAACGTCTCTCTTCATTATAGTCCTCAACAGCGGTCCAATCCCAGTGGAGGATCAAAAGAACGTGGAGTTGAACGAGAAAGGGTGAGATGGCGGGCTCGCAGCGGCCACACCTCAAAGTCGGCAAGGCAGTCGCCGAGACATGCAGTCGGGGGTGGATCTTGGCGTTGAACCTGTTGGCAGCAGATAAGACATTTCTTTTTAGGGTCCGCGTCAAAGATGTCGAAATCTCTGTCGTAGATGATGTCCAAGTTTCGAGACCCATTGCCACCGAGGATTTCAGAAAGCTCTCGATGCAACGTGAACGTCATCAAGTTCAAGCATGAAGGCCAGCTTTTGTGATGGTCTGGGAGGACTTGCTTTCAATAGAGTGGAAGTGACGGCTTGCTTGGAGTTAGCGACCCTCACCGTCCGTAAGTCAGTGGACATAGCATAGGCCAGTCAGAGTCCTTGCTGGTCTGGGGGAACAGCATCTGACACAGATTATGGCCGACTACCCACGTGAACTAAGCACCCTTGCGAGGCACGCGAGTTCTTGCAGATCGTTCCATCGGAAAGGTAAGCTTAGTGAGATCGTGCTTCAACGCACCTTCTCGTGACATCTGTCGGGAATCTTTCGCTACACGTGGCGGCTGGGCAAACGCCTGGGCTTGGGTGGTTTTTGATGACCATTGCGGCTGTGATATCTTCAAATTTTTACTAAATTACAAAAGTCTCGGTTTGGGCCTTCGCCAATGTCACCGCGAAAAGGTATATAACTTCTTTGGAGCTGTGAATAGCTTTGCGCTTTTGGTCGAATTAGCCTCTTTGCGCTAGATTCCCATCCTGATCGAAAGAACTTCTAGTCCGGCTTCTTGATCTCAGTGCCCTTGAGCTCCTGAGTCTTGCTGTATTCGGATGAAACCTCGTCAGGCTTCCGAGCCTCCTCTTGTGGGACCCTATTTTCTCTTGCGCCTTCGGCCTCAGAGCTTTTCCCACCCCGCGCCTACCTACCAAGCACACATAATGCAGTTCTAACTTCAACATAATGAGAAAAAAATATCAATGACATCTTTGATGTAATCGAAAGGGTCGACATCAAGTCCATATTTGATGTACGGAGTAACGACCAAAGACCGTCGTTCTCATACGAAAGGAGAAGACTTGTGCGACGAATCGTACACATATTGTCTTCAGTGCTACATGTAATCTTATCCGCATTGTCCTTTAGGTATCTTCTCTCCCATCTCTTCCAAGCAACCCTGTAATATTTTACGACGAGTCTCAGAAAATCTAGCATAACAATTTCAATGAATACGGGGTTCAAGATGCTATAAGACTTGAGAAAGTCGTCGTGCTTTCATCCCACTTCCTAGGCTTGTTAGGTGGGGTTTTTGGTCAACACAAAGCTTTGAACTCGAGTTTTGTGCTTGGAGTGGATGCCTGAAAACTTATTAGGTATATAGTGGGCTAAGATGCTTTTCTTAGATTCTGATATTCTAATGAATTGCGGCTTGATGGGCGAAAATCCGCATTATTTTGACTTGGTACGAGCCCAAGTGTTCAAAAAACAGAAGCACGAGATCATCGATATGGTTAAGTACCTACCTAGGTACCTTTGTACATTATGAACAGAATCTGTGCCCTTTTTTCCTTCCATGAAATCAGCACCACGCTCGGAAAACGAACAATTGATCGGGCTGGGAAGGAAGTGGATAACACATCAAGTGCTCAATAGAGAGTGTGAAGCACGAGTTGTCATATAGCTGCCGAGAGTCAGAGTACGTGGCAGTGTTTATTCCTATCCTTATACTGTCATCTACTCCTGCACAAGCCAGCACACTAGAGCAGCGAAGACCAGAGCATATTGACACGGCGCTGCGGCTGTCTACACCCTGCAGAATCTAACCTATCCTCAGCTTAACAACCACCATTCCTTTACTCGTTGTCCTTGACGTCGATAAGAGTCGACTTGAATTTCCTAGCGGCAACCTTTCGGTTGAACAGGATGTCAAGCTCACGGTACGAGCGGTGCTTCATCTCTGGCAAGCCGAAATACGCCGCGATCCAGCAAACAATAGCGGTGCTTCCCCAAACGAAACCACACTTGCCCGCAACGTTCCATCCGGTCGTGTTGAGCAATTGCGAAGCCAGGTAGATCATGGGGATTTCAGCCACGTAGTACGCGGCACGGCCGACACCAGTGCTCAGAGCGCGAAGACGCACTGAGGACGTCTCGGAGATGATGGCATACGAGATGGGACCGAGGGTACCAGCAAAGACGAACGAGATGATAACGCCGAGAATGGCTTGCGCATAGTTGGTCCCGCTGCTCTGAGGGACTGAGGCGCAGATGCCAAGGATAAACAGGAACATGATGTTGGTGGCGGTCCCCCAGAGATAGATGGTGCGACGGCCAAACCAGCCGCAGATGAACCAGGAGCAGGCGTTGGCGATGAAGCCGAGACATGAGTTGATCAGACTGAGCTGGAAGGAGAATTCCGTCGACATGCCGGCCTCTGTTTTAAGAAAGGTCAGTCACAGAATCTAGGCCCTCAATTTTCAGTATGCTGGGAAAGATACTTACGCTCGAAAAAATAAGTTGCCTGGTTGGCAATCAGGTTACCGGCGAAGTTCTGCGACGCGTACATCAAGCAAGTTATGATTGTTCGCCTCCGGTCGGTGCCCTTGAAAAGGTCACGCAGGCTTGGTGTGCCACCCAAATGTTGCTCGATCTCAATGGTCCGTTCAATCATAGCAAGTTTATCTTGGGCATCATCCTCGTTCTTATCACCAAGACGTTTGATGGATCTGAGGGCCTCTTCCTTGCGTCCGCGGCGCATAAGCCACCAAGGGGACTCGGGGGCAAAGAAGATGAGAATGAGGAGGGGAGTCTGCACGAGATAGTGATTAGCTGTTGTTGACAGTTCCGCCTGATTTTGCTGGTGTACTCACTGGGAAAATCCACTGCAAAGCCAGCGGGGCCTTCCATGCCCACTGATTAGGTCGATCATTGTAGCCGTACGAGGCAGCGGCGACGATGATGCCACCGATGGACCAACTCATTTGCAACGTCGCCGTGCAGGCACCTCGAAGGGCAAGGGGCACAACTTCGCTAGCATATGCGGGAGAGTTCGCGATGAAGAAGCCCCATGGAACACCTTCAAAGGCTTGTCCAATAACCAGGACTTCCAGTGATTCAGCCTGGGACCGTTTTGTCAGCCATTAATTTTCCCCATAGCAAGGGGCCGGGGGGTCTACTCACAAAGAATGAGATGAAGATGGTGGCATTCATGAGGATCAAAGCCAAGATGGTCGTCCAGCGGTAGCCAAGGCGATTGGTGATGGGTCCAGCCAGAAAGACACCCACAAAAGCACCACACTGGCCGGCTTGGAAGAGGGAACTCTGCCATTTGGTAGCAATGGCGTAGGAACCGTCCGGTTGTAGTTCGCCGTACCTCTCTTGGAAGGCTGTGAGAGCGACAAAGTTACCGTTCAGAAACATATCGAACGACTCCATGACCTGGGCGACGGGGGACACGGGCGGTCAGCTTCAAGTGTACTCGAGGGCAGGGAAGGGACAGAGTATGACGCTGCAACTTACAATGGTGAAGCAAAAGATGAAAGCCCACAAGCAAGCCATCGGGTGTTTCTTAGCCGCTTCCCATGAGCCCATCTCATGCTCGCGGTTCTCGCCCTCGTAGGCATCGTTCAAGATGTTGGGGTCGACGAACTCGTCGGTCTTGTGGAAACCAACATCCTTCTCCTTGTTGCTGCCGTAGTCCTCCACCTCCTGGTGGTGCAAGTCCTGCTTTGGCTGAGCCGTACCTGACGACATGGTCGAGATACGTATGAGTATGGTTCTTGGAAAAAAGAAGATGTGCGAAGAGCAGCAAAAGACTGCATATTATGACAACGGACCCGGCGGGGTCTTATACACCCAACTTCCACAGCTCCTTGCCAGAGACAAGCATGCCTGCTGTACTCCCACGGCAGGGGATACTAGCGCTGACCACAAAGCAAAGAGCTCGAAACTGTCACGAGGCCATTCTTATTCGGGCCGCGTAGAGAGACAGGGCAAGCCACCCGCATTGCCGCAGACAAGACCAGTTGGAAGGATCCATACTTTGACACCATACATAAAGCGCACCAATGACCTCGGACTGCTCAGACGCGAGCTAATCTTCGTGCGGAAGCGATTGGTGACAATCTGGTGCCTCTTGTTGGTGACCGTTGGGGGCGCCCATTCCGCCCATATAGGGCTCCACAGTCCGGGGGACCTGGGGAAGAAACATGTCAAGCTTTTGGGAAAACACGGGGAAAATCTGGGGTCAAAGGCTCGGATCCCTGCCAACCTTGACCGCATGCAGACTGTTGCACCAGCCCTCCTCCTGCTTTCCATCAATCAGGGACATTGCTTGACACCTGGAGGCATTCCTGCCCCATTCCTTCGCAGCAGTTCATCAATATTGACAGTCTGGCCCCGTGCCTGGGCTTGGTGTTACCCTCGCATTCCAGACAACCCCAGACCCACTGGACCCGATGGCTTGGAAAGAGAGCCTCGTGGGCGCGTGGCTGATTGGCCTCTCCGAGGATCGTGACATGTCACTAGTATGTACCCTGCTCTCGTTGTTTGGCTCGAGGTTATCGCAAGTTCGCAAGGTTGGTGGCCCCGTCTCCACCGCCCGCTGATGTCAAGTGCCACAGGTGACCGAGCTGAGGTCTTTTGAGCTAGACCAATCACAAAGGTCGCGCAGCGGTTGAACGGCTGAACGGCTGAGCGGCGAAAGAAGGCATGGTGATCAGGCCAGTCAGAAAGCCATCGGCAACGCTAGTGATCCTTTTTCATCGTCTCTCGAAAACAAAAATCGCGGGGAAAGACCAAATGAGCTAAGAGGCCGCGTGACAGGGTAGCATTAGCAAACCTTCTTGATTGAGTTCCCTCGGACGAGGTGTGAAGTAACGTTGATGCATCACCTCATATGATCTTCATATCTTGCAATTTGGTCGTTCATGCAACAAACAGTACACTGCATTGATTCGATCTGTTGCAGCACTATCTAGGAGGCATTGTATCCGTTGGATATATACATAAATCATGTTGCCAACGCAGTTACGAGATCCTCAGCCGTATCTATTGTGTGCTCCTTCACATGATCACCATGCCCATGGACTTTTGCCAGATCCAGAGAAGAAAACCATTGACGAATGTGGTTGGAAACAGCTGCTTACTACTTTACTACCAGTTTGGGATTATTTCCAGGACGTCGACACAAGCGTTTGGAAGGATCTCTAGTGGGCCTTGTCCCGTCTTGTCGCTTACCAGTTCGTTGTCTTAGGTACGCTAGCGTGTTTACCGAAGACGTCTGGTGCCGGGGCCCATACATGCCACAAACGTCAAACCAGATCCACAGGGACATGCAGCACGTCGATCTTCACGGTCCGGATATTTGGGACACTTACACACTGCCTGATACCTAGTCGACCTCGAGATTCATGTAAGGCCTGAGTCCTGCGTAACAGCCCGAGTCAGGCAAGAAGAGAGCCAGCTTCTTCGATCATTGGGTCCGGCCAAATGCCAACATCCTCGGAAGCAGGTTAATCCCCAGTCAAGATGTCCTAGAATGGTAAGAACTAGCTCCTCTTGCACAAGTATGTCTTTGCTCCCTATGGAATCAGTAGGAAGCGTTCGTTGGTAAATGCCCTTATTCTTCCTCGCTCCCGTTCCGTCTCTGATGGCGTAATCGTTCATGACGATCTCTCACAAGTGCGAAAGAGGAAGTGGCATAAATTCCACCGAGACGGAGCGTTAGCGTTGAAGAACTTTTCGCAATCGTGGATGAAAGCAAGTCCGTGGGTGCTGATAGATGTCCCATCCCCTTAGAACTCGTCATCTTGGCCATTTGGCTGTTTATGGCAACAACAGACTATGCGAGGCCATGGACTGTAGTGTGCTAACCCCGAAAGGCTGGCCATACTTTGTGGGCTTGGAGGTCGTAAGTATCACGGAAAAGTCCTATCCGAAGAATCTACGCATTGGGATCGTGCAACCCTGGGCCCTTGGTCCACATATTTCTCGTATTGATATTCCAAGGAAACAGCGTATAGACCTCTTAGCACCAAAGAATGAACACATCGATTAGTGTACGCGTCGTTGTACGTGTCGTAGAAACTAGTAAGTAGGTGGAGAAGAAAATAGTTTTTTGTTTAGAGACAAATTTGCGCTTGCGTGTTGATCGTTCCCTGCAAAGTATACTGGACAGATGAGACTTCATCCTCCACGAAGGGAGCCACAGTCACCCGCCTCAGCCCACGTGACGTCCGTCCTCGTGCCAATTCCGCGTATGATCTTTTGACGGTTTAGATATCTACCTAGGTACCTACCTGTGTCAGAGCTCGAACCTTGCCTTTGTGCCGAGGAAACTTTATCGGCCCAAAACCTTCACCACCACTACCTACGTAGACTCCATAGATTGTCTGCCCTCAGGCGCTGCTAGCCTCCAGCACAAAGGGGCCTTGCGCGGCAACATTGCGATTCGTTGAAATTGGGAATGTTGGCAACAATCAGTTTATTTAGAGAGTATCATAACTACCACATCGACCTTGGCCATCATCAAGTCGATGCTAGTATCCAGCTCGTGTGCGCCCATCTGGGAGAGCGCAATCAGAAAGTTCGGAAAACTACTCCCGAGGAAGGTCAATTTATTGAAAGACTGCCACGGAGAGAGAGAGAGAGGCTCCGGCACATTAAATGGCAGGCAAAGCGCTAGTTTAACATTGTCTCTGGACCATCCTCCGTGTGCTATCCACCTCCCTCAGGCCAGTCTCCTCGGCTCAGTATTTGTGTGTTTTGAACCAATCCAATACCGCAAGCAGAACCGCCACCTGTTCCGGAGGAAGGGGAAAATAATGAAGGACCAGGCTTTCTCTCGCCATGGCCATGAATGCAATTAATAGAATGTTGTTGGGCTGGCAGACAGGCAGTCTCGCAGACTTTCTCATGCCGAATCAAGTAATATACACAAAGAGCCCCTTCCACAAATGCAAAAGGCGGTGAGGGCATTAAATGTATGCTTTCACTTTCTCTACAGCGAGATAAGTAGCTGCCGGGATAAGAGAAAGGAAATCCAAGTCGATTTCGTTCAGAAGAGCACGACTGCCTCTTCCATGGCAGTTGAATCGAAGGTGTCGAATCGAAGGCGAGGACCAATGATGTGTTTTGGAATACGGTGCTCGCGCGTTGGTGATCGTGCAGATGCGGATCGAAAGGCCAAAGAAGCTCGAGGCTCGTTGAAAACGCCGGGAACGCCGTTCCTTTCTAGTACATGTATGCTCTTTCCATTCGTCGCAGGTATCATTTCTTCGTTCGAGCAGTCCATCAAATTTCAATTTCCTTCATGGCCTCCTCTGTTGCAATAGGCTGCTTTCCATTCGCCTTGGGTGGGGAAGACTCGGACTCGGGGGAAGCTTCTCCCTTCGTCAAAGCCGCCAGTCGAGGAGCTGTGTTCTCCTCACCGCTAGGTCGGGGGGTGTCAACCTCGACCAGCTTGTCTGGCTTAGCCTGGCCGTTGGGCAAGGTGAGCTCCTGCAGCGAGGCCTCCTCGGTGACCTTGGCCAAAGGACTCTTCTGGGGACCATGACCAGCACGCATGGGACTGGCCAGGGGAGAGCCACCGCTCAGACGTTGAAGTGATCGTCCACGAGGCTCACCAACGGGTTCCGAGGCGCTGCTATAGGGCGAGCCTGGCACGGGTGGGGAGGTGGTTCCGGTAGGCGGAGCCGATCTCCTGTTGGCAGCCCGTCGGCCATACTTTTGATCCATCCTCCATCGCAAGATGTCAAAGTACCCCGGCTCCACACGCGTCGACTTGAACTCACGAAGCTTCAGCTCCTGTGTATCCTCGTCGATGAACCACTTGCCGCTGTTCAGATCGTCCGCAACGATGCCCATGAAATGGGCCCAAGAGCGGGCCACGACGTACTTCCTGTCGTAGTCACGTCCGAGTAGGATGATCTGGCCCCAATGCCCCTTCGGCCCAGGCGCGAGATCCACGGCCAAGTTGTTGCCACCCCAATCACGCACCAGAGGGATCCATCCGGAGTGGGCGTAGGCTTTGCGAATAGAATTCGGGGGAACCGATTCCTGACGGGCAATGAGCTTCTCCCTCCAAGCAGCATCGTTTGGGGTATTGGGCGCGTTCGGGTTTGGGCTCGATGCGGCCTTGGAGGACGATGCCTCACTGCTTCCACCCAGGGCTCTGGTTGGGGCTGAAGGATTGACAATGGCCGTGTCCAAAAGAAATTGCTGGTTGACCAGGCGCCACTGGTCCCATTCCTGCACCATCTCCTCGCAGTCGAGTAACATAGAGCCAAAAATGATGCCCGTAGGGTTACCACCACGCTCCTGACCATCGTGCACTGCCAAAGAGTCCCGAACATCCGCAGGCAAGGTGCAGTCTAATTGGTGCTCCAACTCGTTCAGATCATTGACGGTGCACCCCTCACAAAGCTGATCGAACAGCTCTGGATAGTTCTCCTCGGCCCACGCGTCGATGCGTTTCCAGGAGTGGGTGACGGGTGGTGCTGGTGGCATACCGTCCTGGAAGCTTTGCATGGGAATCTCACCAACAGGGCTCTGCATCTCGAAACCATCGTTGGTGTTGGATCGCGCAAGTTGGCCTCGTAGGCCTGGAGAGTATGCTCGGTTGGGACCGCCAGGGCTTTGTGGTGGGAAGGCGGGGGAGATGGGAGCTCCGTTGTAGGAGGTACCACCATTGAGATGGGTGAAAGAGTTTTGGCCATTGTAATCAGGGTAGGGAGACGTTATGTCCGCCCGAGACTCAGAGGCTGTGGCGACGGAGGTGAGGCCATCCTGGCCAAGGGGAACGTGACGGCCCGATCGGTAGGGGGAATCATAGCTGGAGTCTGCAAGAAAGTCAGTCAATTTGAGTTTGGACAGTGCATTTAGGAATGTAGCGAGCCGTCACGTACGCCGGTCATAGCTGGTCATGGTGTGCCAGATGGACTTGAAAGTCGCACTGAATCTGTTATCGCGAAGGGGTTGTCAGCGTCTGGGCAAGATAGATACGTCTTGCACGGTGTAGATGAGCCCTGCACATACGGATTGTTCGCCATGGGGGGAGATGTCGTGTCGAGCTGAGCTGCAGACACAAAAAGGGCGGTCTCCTGGTTGAATAGAGGTAGAAAAGGGACGTTGGCGGCCGAGGTCCAGTGAAAAAGGAGAAGGCGCCTGGGAACGTGGGTCTCGATTCGTCACCGTCGAGGGCCCCAGTCAAGTCTGCCGGTGACTGGCACTGGCAACACAGGCTTGGGTCGAAGCTGTGCTGACGGACGGAGACAAGGAGAGTAAAAGAGAGTAAATTTGAACACGATTGGTGTCGGTATCAGATTGGCAATCGAAGCCGTCTAAAACTGATAGTCCCCGATGGCGTGAGAATCAAAGTTGACTGGATTGAGCTGACTGATCTCTGCGCCTCTATCACGAGCCCAGCCGTCAGTTGATCAGTAGGACGTGGTGGTGAATTCGAGCCAAGGGCGCCGGACGTGTTGATTCTGTCAGCGACGGATTGAACCAAATCGCCAGTGGAATTCGACTAAGATTGGACCAGGTCAATTTGTGACTTTATCGTGGCGTGCCAAGAGAAGGTCGGATCAGTCAAGCAGTCACTGAACGAGTCAGCACGGGCATGTCGCGTTGTATGTCGGTGTTGTTGATGGAAACAAAACGAGCGTTGAGTCAGTGCAGGCGACACAAACAATGGGCGACGGCGATACGCAGAACAGAGCAGAACAGAACAAGGCGGCGCCAGTAGTGACGGAGAAAAGAGGCTGGCGGAGAGACAGATGCAGACGCGGTGAGGGTGGTGCAGTCTGGTGTGGTGGTGGTGGTGTCTGGAGGGAGGTACCTGATTGACTGGAGGTCTTGGCAAATAAACGGCCGGGGGAGGAAGGGGATAAAAAAAGAGTTGGTGCTAGTGGGTGGTACGGCAGGGGCAGACGTCAATTTTACAGCAAGTCGCTATATCCCGGGCTGGTCACAGTGGTTAGCCGTTGGCGTGTGTGTGGTCTGTGCATGGAGTTGCGTGGGTGGCCGGCATCTTGGGTGCTGGGAGATGCTGGGAGACTGGGTCTGCTGGGCGGGTGCCCCTTTCTTTGCATGGAACCAGTCCACAAACCCTACTATTATCCCACTTCGGTACTAAGTCACTATGAGGTAGGCTTCACTGGCCGTTGTTTTGCTGACGTAGTAATTGCAGGCGGTCACGTATGAAAATGATTAGTGAGAATGTTCGGCATGTCTCCGCCTTGTCAGAAATTTGCCCTTGCCTGAGCCAATCCAGTAGTATGTGCCTGTGTATCTACTGTGTGAGGAATGGGGGGGCATTGATGAAGGACCAGGAACCTTACCATACCTAGGTAGGTACGGACTGAATGAACGGGTGCGCTAAAACTAGCTCCTGTACAGCGTCAAACGGGAAGGGCTTACACTACGTATCATACCTAGGTGACCATCTTCCAAACTTGTTTCGTTGGCTCTGCTTGCACTACCGCCACATGGGCACTTCAAGGTTGTTATCATCTTCCAACAATCCATTTGGGAATGCCAACGTGAGCTACTTGGGCTACCTAGGCAAAGATCATGCTGTGTTCAGACCCTGCAGGTGATCTCATCTGGGCTCTTCTATTTCTCTTCGCGACGACCAGGGATATGCTGGGCACTACTATGTAGTAGCAGCTGCGCTTCCATGACTCCGGGTCGCACATCATGCCAAACACGAACCATTGCCGAAGCTTTATTAGACTTTTTTGACGCCGGGCCATTCTATTCACCTCATTTAACCCCAGAACCACTCCTAGACGATTGGCACCCGTTGCTTCTTGTCCATTGCCTCCTGTGAGAACCTCACTTTCTCTGCCGGTCCCTCCCTCTCGGCGTGTAAGTACTGTACGAGGTAGTCGGAGGTACGTAGGTACAACACATACCGCCCCGCCACCACGCTACCCCCTTTTGCCCCCCATTCCAGCTCCCCTGCGCACTTTGCCCCTATCAGGGAAATCAGCTGCGAATGGAGTGTCCGATCGAGGAAGCCCTCACAAGTGGGCTCGAAATTTAAATGTTAGCAAAGAACACATGCAACCACCAATCACTGCAATTGTTTCACCGCAAACAAACCGTCGCCCTGGGCCGCCTGGGCTGTCAGGGGCACCAAAGGGGGGGGGGCGGCATTTGACCATCATTACTAACAAACCACCCATGCGACTGGTTGATGGAATACACACACAGACGGGACAGATACAGTCCACGGACGACTGGTCCGGACAATTATTTGACAGGCTTCTACTATTCCAGGGACTGCCGTGGTGGTCTAAACTGTCCGGACTAATCGTCCGTGGGCCTGCGGACGACACCACCACAAGCACACGTTCGCCACAGACTGTGCTTCGTAAACAAGTTTATTGCCGTGCAGCAATGTCAATCC
The DNA here is from genome assembly GCA_027946555.1 of Gnomoniopsis sp. IMI 355080. Taxonomy (NCBI): domain Eukaryota; kingdom Fungi; phylum Ascomycota; class Sordariomycetes; order Diaporthales; family Gnomoniaceae; genus Gnomoniopsis; species Gnomoniopsis sp. IMI 355080. Next base: position 189,732 of record JAPEVC010000016.1, read on the forward strand.
TGAACACGCAGATTGGCAGATATGCATTCGATCTGCATCGGACTCTCTACTTGACGCACCTCCTGTACCACCACACTTTCCAATCAACCTGTCGGCCTGTTGAACCTCGCACCGCACTCTTTCTTCCCTGTCGCAAAGCCGCCATTGCTGCTTTTCCCTTCCTCTCGCAACACCACTGCGCGGGAGTTTGCCTTGCCTTGTGTATCCCAGTCTACGTGTGACGTTTCCATATGGACAACTCAAACACCGTATTCCGTTTGATCTATGATCTCGCCAAGGACGGTGTGCTTTTGCTTGCTGGCTGGCTGGCTGGAGGCCGCTTGAACTTTTAAGATTTTCCCGGGCCCTGGGATCCCCCGCATCTTCGTGTGCGCTGCGCCTGACCAAGTGCTGCCTTGGGCCAAAGAGCTGCACGACGACGAACCTTGACTAGTCCAATCCTGATTTCACCCAGATCCTCTTGCTGACCTCATGAGCTGACAGAGATAGCATGTGGCGCCTATGCCAACGGTTAGAACACCGCACGTGCATAGTATTTCGGGATTCTCTAAGCTTTCATTCGCTTTGTGAAAGGTGAGATATTGTTGCAATTATACTTCGTCACCGTGTGTTATAACCCTTTCGCGCACGAGTTGTTCCTCTTGAAATCTCGTATACTTGCATCTTAGTGCTTTAGCTACTATTCGCCTGCGCAACCAAAATACTAATTGAGTCACAACCTTTACCCCAAACGCTCCAGAGCTCGAATTGTAGAACGCGATGCAGCTTGGCTCCGGTTGACTTGACGGCGCAGTTGACCCACCCAGAGAGTCATCGGGTCCGTGAAAAATATCAGATTGCTTGACGAGGACGTTTGAACTACAGCAAGACTCGTCAATACTGAACTTTCCATCGTAAGGGAGTACGTTCCTTGTTGCTGTGTGATGGAAGTGATGTTTTGACGGGATTGTGCCTTCATGCAGCGATGGCATTCTGGACGACTCGGGAGTGTGGTGCCTTCTTCTTGGCCTGCGAGCGTCATGCCCGGTCCGTAAGCGCATAGTGGTCTGGAAACTGGGCAGGTTCGCCACCACCAGACGCTGCGATAAATGCCCTGGACTAAAAAGAAAAAAAAACGATTGGATAATGCATTGACAGCAGCTTCTCTCGCGGTGGAGAGGGAACCGGCATCCAATTCCATTTTGACCTCGTGCTATTCTATTTCTGTATAGCTCACATACCGGTCTCGTCATCCAGAGTACTCGGTGCCGTCTTGCCCTTCTTGGCCTTTTGCCCGCCCTTGAAATGCTTCTTTCCGGACATCTGTACATCCTTTGGATCCAGCCCTTGCTCCAACGCAATCATCGCACGAGCTTTGCGTCCGCTCAGATGCTTGCCCCCCGTGGCAGAATCCGCCTTCTTGCCCTGTTCAGAGTACTTGTAGCTGAATGGCCTGTTCACGTGCCCCGCACTACCGCTTCCTGGCCCAAAGAAATTCTTGTCCAGCTTCTGAGACTTTTGTCCTGGCAGAGGAATCATGTCGAGGTCGGCAAACTCGCTCTCGTTGTCGTTATTGACAACAGACATCTCCTCCATTGCAGCGGCGAGGGCGAGACGCTGCTTACCAGTGAGGTGCGATGGGTCGTACAGCTCTTTGTTGAACTCTTTCGCGTCGATGTCGGTGGGCGGTGGCTCTACCCAAAGAAGCTTGCCGTTGACGTAGTCCTTGAGAACGTGCCGAGCCGCCCGTGACTCGTCCGGGTTGCCTTGACCTGTGGTTGCAAAGCCTCGCGCACGCGCATATGCCCTCAAGAGTTCTGATGCAGTGGGTACGCCTGTGCCACCTTCTTCAAGTGGTCGCATGTTGATCTTGATACCGTACAAGGCCTCTAGGAAAGTCTTAGGTATCCGCTTGGCCACCGTCGTCGCTGGACCTGTGTACTCGCGTAGCTGGTCAATTGGCAGGACGCCATTGCAGACCAGCTCGGCTTTGGTGGTTGCGAAATTGGCGAACACCAGACCGGGACAATCACAGAGGACGACCTGGGGACTGAGGTGAATGGTCTGGAAGTGCTTTGTCTTTCCGGGTGTGGATGACACTGAGACCTTCTTTGCGCCGACAAGAGCGTTTATCGTTGAAGATTTACCAACGTTGGGATAACCGACCAAGCCGATAGTGATTTTCTGGCCGTCTGTTGAATCCGTCGAGGTGTTGGGGGCATGTCGCAGGAAAATTTCCTCTAGCTCTTCCACTGTCAAAATCCTCGTGTCCTCATCATGTTCCTCGGTTGCTGTAGCGTCGGTGTCCCTCGAGGGATGAGACTGCTCGTCTACTTCCTCGGGAGCCTCATCTGCCTCCTCTAGCTCTGTCTCGTCGCTAGCGACCGCCTTTGCCTTCTTTGCGTTTCGGGAACTGCTCGGCTGGTCATCCTCTGAGTCCGAATCAGCCTCGTCCTGAGCTTCGTTCTTCTCTTTTGCCAGCTGTGCCGAGAAAAATCGGTATGCGACCTTGGCACCCTTCAGATAATTCGCCCACGCCTTCCGTTGTTTGTAGGTCATCATATCGGCCTTGTTGATGAGCAAAAGATTTTCTTTCCTTGGATCGACATCTTTGACATATTGCTCCAGGTCCTCAGACCGGAACATCAGGGGGTTGCGTGCGTCGACAATCTGTACAATCAGATCGGACCTCTCGATGACACGCCAGAGTTGTCTCCACACCTCCAAATTTCGCTCGAAAGGCGTCAGAAGCAGATCATTGTGCTCTTGCAACTCCGCCAGTCCTCGCCTCCAGTTCAAGAAGCTCTCCCGCTCCAAAGCATCCAGCTCCTCTCGCGTGGTATTCTCGTCCCACTTTGGTCTCCTCGGCACGGTCAAACGGCCCCTGTTCTCCTTGTGCTTGCGCAGCGCATTGCGCTCTTCTGTAGCTGACAACAGATAGGGATTCTTTTGGTCGGTGTGGATGATCTTGACGCTGTTCATTTTCTCGGCCGTGAAGTCGGTGCCCGCCAGCTCCGCGGTCGCAAGGAACTCGTCCAAAGCGCCCTGTTCCGTGATGGAGCGCATCTTGACCCAGCTTGCCTCCTCGCGATCATTGGTGATGTACTCCTCGCCGGTCGCATGATTGATTCTCGTGACTCCGTTGCCCTTGCGGCGGTCTTTGCCCTTGCCTTTGCCGAAGCGGTCGTGCATCAGGGCATTGCCCAGGCCCACATTCTTTGTTGATTTAGGTTGAGGCATGTTGTCTGTAGAATATGATAATTGCTGGAAAATATCGAGAAAGTCGAAGCGCAATGTCTGGAGTTATGGCTCCCACGGTGCGCGGAGTTGCGATTAATGTGCCTCCAGAAAATGTCGAATCAGGATGGCTCATAACTTGTAAGAAGTTCCTCTGGCTTAGAAATTACGTCGCGGGGCAAATTCGTCAGGTTCAGTCGTGCCCGCCCCGTTCAGATAAGCGATAAGCCGTAACACAGACAGACAGGACCCCTCCATTCCACTCAAAAATTTCGAGGAGACAAGGGGTTCTAATTTAGAGCCGGTCTCCCTGTTTGCGCCGACGATAAACGGCACCAATACACATTTTGAAGTCACGAATTCCTCTTTTCATCAGAACTACATCCACTTCTCTCTTCACATTCCCATCCTTCCATCCAGACGTCGAAATGCCTCCCAAATCCAACTGGCAAAAGGCCAAAAAGGCTGGTACCGCACAGCACTTCACGCTGGTGCACCGGCCCCAGGCGGACCCTCTCATCAACGACGACTCGGCCCCGTCGATGATCCTAAACCCAACACAACAACCCAATGCCAAAGTAAAGAAGCTTGGCGATCTCGCCTCAGAACTCGGCTCCGACGCCCAAAGCATACGAGATAACGAAGGCGAGGCAGCAAATTATGGCATTTACTTCGACGACACCGAATATGATTATATGCAGCACGTTCGCGAGCTTGGCCATGGTGGAGGCGATGCCGTTTTCGTGGAGGCGAAGGGCCCTCAGAACAAAGGAAAGGGAAAGCAGTCGCTAGAGGAGGCGCTCAGGCAGATGGACCTGGAACACAAGTCGGAAGATCTGTTTGACAAGGACATGTTGCCGTCCAAGGAGCTGCAGCCGAAATTCAACTACCAGTCACAACAAGATGTGCCGGATGCGATCGCTGGTTTCCAGCCGGATATGGATCCTCGCTTGCGTGAGGTTCTCGAGGCGCTAGAGGATGACGCTTACGTGGATGACGACGAGGATATTTTCCAGGCGCTGTCGAAAGATGCAAAGGAGCTGAACGACCATGAATTCGATGAGACCTACGATGAGTACGAGGACGACGGCGGCTGGGAATCGGACCATACTGCAAAGCCCACAAAAGAGTACAATGACGATGACGAGGCCCCAGAGCTTGTAAATACTGCGGAAGTACCAGAGGAGGGCCCATCTCAAGACTGGCTCGAAAACTTCAAACAGTTCAAGAAGGATCAAAAGTCGGAACAGAAGAAGCCTACAGGCCCATCGCCTATGGACGGCCAATCTTCGATATGGACCACCACAACGATGGGTGGTCGCAAAAAGAAGAGAAAGGGTGCGCTCACCAACCCATCAGCCTATTCAATGACCTCGTCTGCTCTTGTGCGCAACGAGCAGCTGACCATACTGGACGCTCGATTCGACAAAATGGAGGAGCGATATATGGGTGATGATGATGATGAGGGCTCGATGGTGTCTGGAATGACTTCCATGTCGACTGTCCAAGGGGAGATGAGACAAGACTTCAACGGCATCATGGACGAGTTCCTAGGCAACCATGCCATGCAGGGCAAGAGGCGCGTAAAGAGAGGCAAAGGTCTGAGCGGAGTGCAGGAGCTGGATGAAATGAGAAAAGAACTCGGGCCAGCGCGGATTGCAGGTCGAAGTCGATAGGTGCATTTCATACTTGAGAATCAGCCTTGGTCTCACGCGTTAAACATGCATATCCCTGGGTAGTTTCTCGCACTTTATGTCAAGATACCCTTCTTATTACTTCAACACATCCCAGGCTTTCAGTTTGTGTTGCCGAACACAGTTTGAATCGTGTTGACTTTCGACTGTTCTGCTTTTCTGTGGTTGCACATAAGCCCTTTGAAACATTTTGATCATATAGACTTTGAGTGTATTCAGACAGGCGCAAGCCCATGTATAGGTTTAAGTGAGAAGGTACAGGAACAACATCAGCGTTTGTTTTTTCACTTTGTACAAAATTCCTCGCCGCCAATCCTGTAAACTGATCCGTAACATATTCATGTGCGTGGCCTTTTGTGAGTTGACCCAGGCCCATTCCCATTTTCGCGATCCTCTTTCCTTGATTTTATATTTGTTCAGGATTGGGGGGGGGGGTGGCCTCTCCATATGCGGCACTTGACACCCACTTTTGCTTCGATGTTCCTTGCTAGAGGTGACAAGCGCTAGGCCAATTGCAGCATAGTGTTAAACTCCCGTCTTCGACAACACTAGAGCCGCATCTCATCTCACAACCACACCATACCTCGTCGGCACCCTTCGACGAGGGACGCGACTTTGCCCCCACTAATATAGGATAAGTGACCGCCCAGGAGAGTGAGAGGAGAGTAGGCCGTATACGCTGTAGGACAGGACATGTCCGGCTTCGGTGGGCCACCTGCATTTGGAGCGCAGGTTTCCGACGCGACGGGGCAAGCATCGTCCTTTGGAGCTCCGTCCACATCGTCCACTTCACTTTTTCCTCAGCAGTCGAACTCGAACCAGCCACCTGCCTTTGGCGCGCCCTCCAACACTTTCCAGAGATCTTCAACACCCAACTTCCCCACCTTCGGCTCATTAAACGCGCCCAATGCCCTTGGTTCGACAACATCCAATAGTGGAGGCGCCTTTGGAGGTTTCAACACATCGAACAAAGACGCGACCATGAACAACCCGTTCGCAGCAGCCATAGCTGCACCCGCAGGCAGCGCTTCGAATCCGTTTAACACACAATCACAGAACACAACAACGGCCAGCAACCCCTTTGCCAGCCTGACTTCGACATCCGCATCCTCATCGAACCCCTTTGGCTCCGCGGCTTCGTCAAGTCCATTTGCGTCTCTTTCAAACGACACCAACAGCGCACCCGCTACTGCATTTGGCCAGCCGGCGCAGCAATCGAACAGCACAGCATCACCCTTTTCGACTTCAACAGCAAACACTCAGAAGAGAAAGAATGCATTTGAGGACAAGACCGACTCGAAGCGACCGGGCGCGACCTTCGCAAACGCTTTTCAGAAGTCAAAGACCCCGTTCGCAGCCCCTGCGGTAGCCAATACACCGACTGGCTTCGGCGGAAGCGGTACGCATGGACAGACAAGCAATGGATTCGCTGGGGGACGGAAAGAGAAGGGCACCAACGGCTTCAATGCGACAACAGCAGCACCCCCGCAAGACCTCGCCATGACGGGCCAGAAGAAATCGCCTGCTCTTTATGCACAGGAGATCCACGATCAGTTGCGCAAAAATAACATCAAGCCGCCAACGTGGCCGAGCGACCCCGGCGACCCTGATAATATGAAGGCAATGGACGACTACAGAGTCAAGTACAAGGCATATGAAAGTAGAGTGCGGTCATCTCTGATAAAGGCAGGAATCATTGATGACCCGGACGTTCGAAAGAAGCTTAGCGACGCAATCGATTTCAGAGGTGTTTGTGAAGATATGTGTCCTGAGGGCGAGAAGGTTTCTAGAATCGTCGAACACGATGTGAAGCTTCCAGAGCGCATTCGCAATCCCGGTGGCCCCGGCGATGGATGGCCAAATCCTGATCTGATGGTCAAGTCATTCAAGCGATCAGCCGCTGGTATTGACGCTCCCCTCCCGACGGAAGTGCGATCCCCAGCAGCTTTGAGACGCACGCTTGACTATCTTATCGACGATCTGCTCAAGGGAGATGAGAATCTTCCCCTACTGCACGGCTTTCTCTGGGACCGAACAAGAGCCATCCGAAAGGACTTTATCTTTCAAAACGCAATGACGCCCGAGGAACGGATAGACCAGATATATTGTCTGGAGAACATCACAAGATTCCACGCCGTCTCACTCCAGCTCCTATCGAAGGACGGGAAGGCGGATTTCTCTGAGCAGCAGGAGCGGGAACAGCTTGGCAAGACTCTGCTCTCATTAATTCAGGTCTATGATGAGTGCAAGGACATGGACATCCAAATTGACAATGAGGCGGAATTTCGATCATACTTCTTACTGTACAACGCATTCGACCCGTTTGTTATCCAGCAAATGCAAGACTGGAGCGATAAGTTCTGGTTCGACTCGCCGGAAATCCAGACAGCTGTCAGCTTGATTGAGCTGTTGCAGAATGTCTGGCATCATCGGGGCCCGATGAGACCGTGGGCACCACTCACCCTCGGTTCTCAATCTTTCAGCAGCTACTTTGCAATCGTCGAAAGTCCCCAAGTCTCGTACACAATGGCTTGTCTCGCGGGTATCCATTTTACCGAACTCCGCAGGCTCATGTTGAAGGCGCTTCACAAGTCTTACGCAAGAGTCCGGGGTAATCCGAAGGATCTTACGGCAAAGGTTCTCAACGAAATGTTCCGATTCGACACCGAAGAAGAATGCCTCGCATTTCTCAAGGAGTATGATATGGAATTCTCATCGGAAGGCACAGGTGAACCCTACATGATTGTGGAGCGGAGGAGAGGTCTCACAAGACCGACCATCAAACACTCGTTCTCACAGAAAGTGATTGAACGGAAGCGTGGTAGACACTCATTGCCGGAAGTCGTCCACACCACGGTATTTGAGGAGGTCTCCTCGGCTGTCGAAAAAGTCGACAGCAGTAACGGGCTTTTCGTCGCTCAGCACAACGAAGTCCCCATGGTCGCTGAGAACAAATCCGCTACAGTGGATATGAGCTTTACCGACGACGAGTCACCTTCTTCATCACCTGCACCGATGAGACAGGGTATAGTTCCTCCGCCGACTTCGTCCACATCTAGTTTTGCATTTCCACAAGAGAAAGGCCAGACAGAAGTTGGCGCGCCACCCAAGAATCCATTTTTTTCTCAGCTGCCGAATACTGCCACGACCACTCCTCCGTCAATGCTGAGACCTGCTCCAGCCTCTCAGTCAGCAAACTCTTTTTGGACACCTACTCCGTCGACAAGCAGCATGTTTCCACCTCCGGGAGCGCCCCAGCAGCCTAAACAAGAAATGCCCTCTCTCTTCTCGAGCTCTAAGCCAGCCACAGCACCTGCTCCTACGTCAAGCTCTGGTGGTGTTTTCAACTTTTTGAACAAGTCAGCAGAGCAACCGCAGGCACCTTTGTTTTCTGGTCCTGGAACAGCTTCTGCCTCAATGACCAGCAGCCTCTTCCCCACTGTTCCACCTTTGGACAACAGCGATAACATTGCCGACTCCACGTCTGATGTACCAGCAATAAAGGCTCTGAAAGACACAAAGTCCCCTCAAGCAGTCTCGACAGCTCCGAGTTCCATCTTCGCTCCTCCTGCAGCTTCTGCTCCCGCAGCCACGCCCTTCTCGTTCGGCCCAACCACGACCCCTTCAACATCGTCCACACTTGAGACACCAGAAGCGGTTCAACCATCTCTTCTTACGAGCAAGCCAGCATTATCTACGGATCCAGTACCAGCTGCGTTACCTCCAGCACAGTCCTTGCCCCCACCATCTCCCAAGCCGAAGGACATGATGGGCGATTTCACAAAATGGCTTGTACTCGGCGATCGGGGCTTGATGGAGCAATTGGAAGAGCACATGGTAGAGAACATTGTGCGCGACACATTCGAGAAGTTCCAACGGGAAGAACGTGAACGGCAGGAACGCGAAGACGACGAGAAGGCGTTGGCTAAAGCGCTGGAATTCCGGACATATAATTTAAGCCTCAAGTATTTTTACCGGTGGCAGCATAATGCCCAACGTAAATTCGCGAGGAAGGCGGCGAAGAAAAATAGAGTGCTAATGAAGGAGTGGCGCGAGGCGAAGGCAGCTGAGGCCAGAGCAGCAAGAATGGAGAGGGACAAGGAGGAGAAGGCTCGCCAAAAGCGACTTACGGCTCCGGCGTCTTGGCTCGACGAGCTCGACAAGGACCGTTCTGTCAAAAGAGCAAGGCGGGAGAGCATGTCGCTTGACACTTCCAGAAGGACAAGCCCCGCCGGGTCTGATGCAGATGCCCTTCTTGCCACCGGCATTTTTGGCGGCATGCCCAACCAGCAAGATGTCGCTGCAAATTGTGTCCGAGACGACGATTCGCTCTACGATGCTTTGGTCGGAGTTCAAATTAGCCCAAACTCCAAGCGACAAGTCATGGGACCTCCAGCCAAACCTGTCAAGGATCCTCTCCGATCAGTTCGCGACGCCGGTATCTCTAAAGCGGCACCGAAGCAGCAGTGGAGCAAGAAGGCCCAAGCGATCAAGGACCTCATCAACGGCAAGAAGCAGGATGATGACCTGCTCAGTTTCAGAAGCAGCACATCATCGCGTCTTGGCCAATCTGTTCGATCGGTACCCGGAACCAAGGTGACCAACTTTTCGAAATACCAGTCATCCTCTCCTCGATCCTCGGCGGAACCCGATCGACCTCGAAAAGGTTCAAACAGTGGCGTCAAATCTCCATATTGGCTGCTCAGGAGCCGTGGCCTATTCGCCACCCCTACGGGCCATATTCTTTCTGACAGGGCGCCGCGGCCGCGAAGCGGGTCAGTTTACGACCACACGTCGCAGTATTCTGGGGACTCGGATAACGGCGACTATGACGACCGTGTCCTGGAGCAGGATAGTGCCTATCGCGCCAGCCTAGGCTTGACTGGAGGTCACACCGGTCTTGCATCTCGCCGCAGCACATTCAGCCTCGGCGCGGCAGGCTCTCCGCCTCCATCCGGGGCCTTAAAACCCAAGGCGTCTTCGCTTAGGCAATCTCTCCCGGCGGGCGGTCTTTCCACGCCCATGCTACTAGACTCCCGCAGTCAACGAGGGGATGCTGACGGTGCCTCGCAGGCGGGCAGTGCCGTCAGCACCATGCAGCAAGATATTGAGGAGTCTCTCCGTGAACTAAAAAAGGTCGCTGCGGCAATGGATGAGGAAACTGAATGGTTGCGCGAGCAAAACAACCGCATGTCTCAGGTACGAGAGTTTGGTGCTTAGACTGCGATCAAGGACAGGACAGGCGCGAGCCGCCTAGTGCTAGCAGTAGGACTTCGACTGTTGTATGGAGGATAGCTAAAGCAGAGGTGGCAATAAAGTTGGTACTGGAAAGAGAAGCTCGACTCAGGCCAGGATGGACAAGACAAAGGGAGTTTATGCAAGTCTAGTCGACAAGTTCACCATTACTTCTACCGATGCAGGCTCAGGAAGGAAACAAAGCGCCATCTCTCACTTCAAAGGGTGAACACAAATTTATTTTCATACGAGATTCAACCTACAAATCGGGACTCAAACGTTGCATCAAGCACGGCGTTTCATGCTTCGAATTCACGCGGGACGGGAAAGGTGCGGCTTTACAACGGAAACAGGAGTTCGGTGACGGCGTTTCAAGGGAAGTCGGGGCAATGAAATGAGCATTGGACAGGTTCTCTGCTGCGAATTTTGCGACTTAATGTTCTTTTTCTGTTTGTGTCCATGTGTTAAACAATATACCCCAAGCGAATCAAAGTAAAAGCAGCGCGAAAGCATGTACGTCTGGCAGAAGTGTAGTATTGTATGATCCGGGAGAGACTGGGGGTCGACGGCATGCTGGAGGTCAGGAGCAGCTTGTATAGATGCACATTGACTTTGGTTCGGTCGAAAGTCTTGTGGCTTTTCGGCGGAATGGTTTCACACGATCCACAATCGTGGATGTACGTTACTCCTACCCTCACGCGGCAGGGGACGGTACAATTTTCAAGTGTTTCTGTGTGTACATACTGTACATGCATATTGGCGTTCTTGCGGGATGGCTTGGCAAGCGCACACATGCCTGTCTTCGTGTTGACCTTTGTTCCTGATCTTCAAAGCGTGGGAACTGCTTCACACATTTAGCAACATCATGAATCGGGGTGGTCAAGATCGTTTCATATCAGCGATGGCCAAATATGCAAGGGCCGTGAACGCTTTTGTATTCAAAAAGAAGAACATGTCTAAGTTGGCATGCAGCTGAGCGGCTAGAGACCTGCAATTATATGTAGCAAATGAGTCCGTCCACACTTTATGTACGATAGTCGCCGTTGATTGTTCTAAAGAAGCGCAGTTAGTCACAGTATACACAACCCAAATGGTCACACAATACTCACATGTACTCATGGCTGTAGTCACAGGTCCAATAGGTGGCCTCCTCCTTGCCCGTGCCCAGCCTGACCAAGATCTCTAGATCCTCCGCCTGGAGGATTTCTGATGCCCGGACCTCGTCCACCATTTCCGGCTCACCGTCCACCAACAGCTTGAGCTCGGCGGAGCCGTCAGTAGGAATGAATGACACGTTTGTCTTGTCGGGAGTAACCTCCGCGACCTCATTGATCGGCTCGCCGGGCTCAGAGACCAGTGAGTACCCAGTGGCACACAGGATCCGTCCCCAGTTGGCATCCTTTCCGTAGAGTGCGGTCTTCACCAGAGGCGAGCGAGCAATGGTGCTTGCAATCTTCCGAGCGCCCGCCTCGGAGGCAGCCTCGGTCACGCGGATGGTCACGAACTTGGTGGCGCCCTCGCCGTCGCGGACAATGAGCTTGGCCAGATCCACAGCAAAGTCAGACAGCACGGAACTGAAGGCAGCATAGTCCTCCGAGGTCTCGGATGCGATTTCCGTGCCGCCCGCGGCGCCGTTGGCGAGCAGGGCGACGGTATCGTTAGTGGAGGTATCGCCGTCAATGGTGATGGAGTTGAAGGACCGGTCGACGGCGTTCTTGAGAACTTTGGGGATGATTGCGGAAGATATGGGGGCGTCCGTGGCGATGATACCGAGGAGGGTGGCCATGTTGGGGTGGATCATGCCTGCGCCTTTGGTCATGCCGGCGAGGTGATATGTTGTGCTGGACGAGGAGGGCAGAGTAAATTTCCGGGAGAGCAGTTTGGGAAAAGTGTCTGTGGTGCAGATGGCGGCGGCTGCGCTCATCCAGTGATCGTGAGTGGATCCTAGTGCTTTGTGGGCTTGGGGAATGCCGTTGGTGATTTTTTGTAGTGGGAGCCTGTGGTGGATTCAGCAACGCGGTCACGGTGAGACGAAAGGATCCTCCATATCCGGCCTACATCTATCTACCTTCGTAAGATATAGAAAATTACCTTCTTACCTTTGACCAATGACACCTGTACTCATCACGATAGTTGCGTCTGCAGCACCAGTGACCTTGTCTGTCTCCTTGGACATCTTGACAGCGTCGTCAAACCCACCCTTTCCAGTCACAGCATTTGCGCATCCCGAGTTGATAATAACATTCTGAATCCGGTTGCCCGTCTTCTTGAGCAGATCCCGACTGAATGTGACAGGGGCTGCTTGGAACTTGTTCTTGGTGAAAACGGCAGCAGCTGCGCATGGGCGGTCCGACGTGAGCAATGCCACGTCTGGTTTGGTGGTGTTGTTTGGCTTCACGCTCACAATGACACCCGCGGCCTGGAAGCCAAGGGGATAAGTGCCTGATGAAGACACATACTTTTGCTTCTTGGCTGGGATTTCAATACCGGCAGTCGCATAAGATCGTGTCTGTAATTTGCTGGCAAGCTGCCTCACCACGTGGGCAGGGCGCTCCATTGGGAGGTCCGTTTGTCAATAGCAGTGACGGACGAGGTGATGGTGAATATGAAGGTATAAACGACAAGATAGACTCGTTTTATTCGTCAATTGCACACTGAGAAGAATCAAAAGGTGAAAGAAAGAGCGGACAATCTGACACACAAGAGACTGAGACGCCAGAAGGTGAGTGGGTGCTGGTGACTGAATATCGAAAAGCCGACTTTAGGAGTTGTTGACTCTTGCACGAACATTTGGCAGGGATTCCTGGGCTGCCGACTTCGGTCCCGCCTGGAATCGGCCCACTAGATCTGATGTGGGGGCCCTTCTCTGATTTTTTTGTCTGCTACTTTTTTTTTTTCGGCTTCACTTTGTGAACTTCAAACTTCCACAAATCCCTTTTCTTCTCTCCATCACAACCACCTTTTACCCTTTTCCCCTTGTCTGCCACGTTTCGTTCTTTTTTGTAATTCTCATCCCATCTTTTCGACCTGTCTGATGCATCTTGTGTCTGCCAAACTGCTCTGATTCGACCAGCGAATGCTTGATATTGGACTACACGCTGAGCACGCTGTCGGCCCAAGCTGCGGACTTTTCCTTCCCAAGTCTCAATTACTTTACCCCGAAATATTCTCATTCTTAGACTGCTGTCAGCACAAGGTAGGAAACGGTGAGCCTCTCTATCCTCAAACGTCAGAGCAAGTAGCTCTGGGCGGAACCATCAATTGAGAGCTCAGCTAGAGCTTAGTCATCCTGAGGCCCACCTTTGCCTCGCCTCGCCAAGCTGCCTGTTTGGAGCTTGGTGCATTTTCTTTCTCCTTCCACATAGCTTGTCCTGCCACATCAAAAGGCCACCTTACACCAACTACAACTGCACCCTCACCACTTGCATCGCATTGGTAATACTGTCACTCCCGGTATTTTCTGCATCAAGCGAGGCGAAATCTTTCTTTTACTATTCATTCCTTCCCCTGGTCTACCATGGCTGAGATCATGGACGCCTATTGGCGAGCGCCGCCTCTGGCAAGGTAAGCATCATCCACCCAAACCTGCGCCGGGGATAATCAAGTCTAACATTCGGATCATAGGACTTTTGCAAGCGCTGTCCTTGCGACCTCGATTGGCGGCCACTTTGGCATCCTTCCAATGCAGTGGTTCTACTTCCACTACCTCGAGATCTTCAAGTTCCCTCCCGAGATTTGGCGATTTGTCACCAGCTTCCTCTTGACAGGCCCCAAATTGGGCATAGTCATGGACACATACTTTATTTTCCAGTACTTGAGCCAGCTGGAGACCACACATCCCAAGTTCAACCGCAAGGAGGACTTGCTGTGGTACTTGGTCTTTTGCGGTTTCGTCATTGTGGTATGTCTTACAACAACCCAAACCTTGCCCTTTTTGCCTTTGAAAGCATTTGCTCTTCACCTCGTCATATCTGCCCGGATAGTGTATTATCTCTTCAGCTATCACGGTTCCTGGAAACGAGGAAGATTACCCCTGCACTTCGACTGGTCCTTTTCGCTTTAGGGCCAGACCCGCGGTGTGGGCATGGTGGGATTGCTTAATGGATGACCCGGGCTCTGATTTCTGTGTGTCCCGGTGTGGTTTCGAGCACCCTACATCTCTTTACTATGCACTGCTCGTTGCTGTGTGCAAAATATACAATCAAGCAAGATTGTAGAGCACGTGGCTAACGGAAACTAGGTACTTGCTCAATACTTTGTGGGCGAGGTTTTCTTCCTTCCAGCCTTGATCTTGGCAATGGCGTATACTGCGACACAAGACGCAAGAGGCCAGAAGGCTGGATTTTTCTTCTTCACCGTCCCTGCTCAGCTCATTCCTCTCTGCATGATGGGCGCCACCCTTCTCATGGGTGGGCCACAGACGATGCTCCTGCAGCTCACTGGTCTCGTCGCTGCGCATCTCCACGACTTTCTGACCCGCATCTATCCCGAATTCGGGGGCGGCCGCAATCTGGCCCCTACCCCTGGATTCTTTGCCCGCTTAGTAGAGACGCCCAGGATGTTACAAAGAGACTATGGCACCGCCATTCGCTCACCTCCGGCAGCTGGAAGGAGCACAGCTACGCAGGGCAGCGGGCCTCTACCTGATTCATGGAAGACGAGGGGATCAGGACACCGTCTTGGATGATGTGTCAGTCGCTTGCTAGCTGTGAAGATTCTTGTAGATATTAATGTTATATATTCTTTTGGCATCAAGCCTGCTGTGGACTGTTTTACCACGTATTGTGCTGCCTAAAGTGTATCCGACCAAGAAGTCCCTAGTCCTAAAAGACAAAGTGCCACATCCAAATCTGCGCCTCTCTGAGAATTCAATCACTCCGAGTTGGGTATAGTTCTAACGAATGATCAACCGTACAAATAACTCTTTCCACTAGCAATCGGCACCTCGACGATGTTTGAGCCACCCCGACCACTTCGGTCCACCGTCTGCTCAACGATACGATCGTTCCCCAGCGCTCGCACTGAGAACCGACTATCGACAAACGCCAACGGGCCAGAAATTCCCATGTTTCTGTCGAGTGGCGCAGATTCCTCTATCTGCAGTCTCAGCGGCTTCTTCGCCGTCAGACGGCTCTTCGGCACCGGAGTGCTTGTCATGGAACGATCTCCCGGCGGCGGTGGCGGCGACCGTGATGTTCGTCCCCGATCTTTCAATGCCCGAGGCGGTGGCTGCAGCGCCAGTGTCACCTGCTCAGGATCGTCTACCGAGCCCTGGCCCGAGCCCCCGAGCTGCAGGTTGATGTTCCGGCTTGGTGCCCGCTCGACCGGCGCATCATCACGGGCGTCGAGATACACCTCCATCGCGTACGACGGCTTCTTGCGAACCTGGTCAGTCCGCCTCGGCTGCTGCTGCTGCTCGCTGGACACGGAACCCGACCTCGAGACCGATGTTGCGCGGCTTGCACGCCCGCCGAGCGCACCGGGCGTCATGGATCGCGGGATGTAGGCTGGATGCGTAGGCAATGCAGCCGCCTGGGAGCCCGTGGCCGACACGGACGAGTCTGGACTGCATGCACCCAGGCGCACGGGGTGTGCCTGCAAGGGCGGGCCGCGCGAGCGCCCTTCGAGGCGGTCGTAGTACTCGGCGTTGCTGTTAAAGTCGTCTGTTGTCTTGTAGTCCACAGTGTACTGTGGCGGAGCGGCCTGCATTGCGTAGGCGCCGCCAGACGCGAAGGCGCTTGGGGCCCCGCTGGAGGAGGAGGAGGGCTCTTTGCCATAGTAGAGGTAGCCGTGGTGTTGCTGCGGCCGTTGGGATGCGTAGGGGTTGTTGAGGAGGTGGGCGTCTTCACGGGCGTAGCGCCGCTGGCGGATACAGTAGAATGTGAAAAGAGCGATGGCGGCAAGGACGAGGATGCCGAGGGAGACGCCAATGGCGATGGTTGTGGCAGGAGATGGTTTGGAGGAGGCAGCCGAGGATACTGTGCTGGTTGTGTTGGAGGGGGAAGTGATGTTGATGGCTGTAGTGGAAAAGAGCGAGCCTGTTATGCTGAGAAGAGTGCCTGGCCCCGGCTCTTGTTTGCAGCCTGCTTGCAGGGCGAGGAGAACTACGGCATGTCAGTGCTTTGCTCAGAAGAGAACATAGAGTTTCTTGTAAGAGTGCTCACAATTTGCCGTGTACGTCGACGCACTGGACTGCAGACAGCTGACACAGTCGTTGATACTCGTCCCGTAGAAGGCATTGTTGTCGGCTTGGCAGTAGCCATACTCGGTCTCGTTGGCCGGGTTCAGATTCCCGGACTCGATAGCCCCTTGCAGTGGCTTACAAGCATAGTTCAGATCGCATGCCGAAGTTTCGCTGGCATTCGCGTCGTGTGCTGGGAAGTCGTATAGACATACTGCTGATGCGTAGCGAAGGTTGTCTGGGATTGAGTGTTAGAGGGCACGTTGTATGCTGAGAGCCTGATCTGGCCTTGACTCACAAAGGAACCATGAAGCATCGTTTTCCGCCTCACTGGTGGCATTACTTGTCTGCAGACACTCCAAGCAGTCCATAAATGTTGACCCAGTTGCCGAGGCATAGTAGTCGAAGTCATTGCACACAATGTCCGAGGCGTTCGTCTTGCTCGTGTTTCCACACATCGACGAACACGACGAGTCTTGTGTGACGCGGAGAGCGGATGTGCTGGTCACCAAGAGCAGGGCCAGCCCAAATGATATCGAGGATCCTGCCATCATGGTGTAGAAGGGAAGCAGGCAGGCTTCACGATCCCACAAGCATGCAACAGAAGGAGAGAGAAGAGGAGAGAGGAGAGCGGGTAACGGTAGTGTGTGCCTCTGGAGCCCCAATCATGACACCACACCCACTCGAGATCTCATCGCCGGCCGACGTGAGAGTTTTTGAGAGATGATACTTTGGTTCTGACCTGCAGAACTAGCAGGACAGGAGGAGAGTGCTAAGAGAGTGGCAGGGAAAGAGACTGAGTGAGACCAACTATCAATAGACGGGCATCACACGCCAGTTATACCGGGCAGGAGGAGGTGGACGAATCGCCACGCTTCCAGATGCAGGCTTAATCTTTGTGGTGCCATGCATGAAAGCACGAGCACGACGTCGCCTGCTCTCGTCATGGGCAGCCATCATTTGCGCCCGTGTAACGCGTGGTAAATTTGCTCGAGCCCATACTTTTTTCGCAGCAAAGAAACACAGCCCCCCCGCGAGCAACGGAAGGTCAAGCAGTAAAGCTTGCAGCAAAAAAGGCAACAGTCAGCCAATGGAAGGCCGCCATGTCTGCCACACCCATGCGCCGACAGCTGCCAACGCCCTCGAAACCCGCCAATGGCAACGCCTGGAGCATCCCGAGCAGGTGGGGTGTGCCTCGCCCCCCAGCGCGAAGAAGGTGCACTTGCGTGAGGGGTGGTATTTTTGGGTTGTGGTGGAAAATCATCTGCAGGTCATAGTTCATCTGACCGGGCTACGGTGCAAACAAAACAAGGCGCCCCACTGCTACCAAGATTCGCCTGATGCTTGCAGATCAATTTCGAACAACGACGTTGAGTGGCCGCCTAGACGCTGGCCTTGGCCGCGGCCTTTTAGGCTCCACCCACCCGACCAATAGGCCTGGTGATCCGTCGCGGACCTTCCCGCGCCTATTGCAGGGATTAGTGCTTCGGGAAGGTGCTGGGATCGCCTGCCAGCTTCCACCGTCTGGGAGAATAGAGTGCTTATTGGCGGGAGCATACATCAACTTCCCCCTCTCCACAACAATCGCAAGGAAAGAGCCACCCTTGGACGACTGGGGAAACAAGCGCCTAGGAGGAGAAGGATCCGGTGACTTCGACAATTTAGCTTCTTCGTCTACCAGGTTCCCGCCGTTGTTTTCTCCACTAGTTCTTTGTCCTAGTGGACGCTCGCGTCTAACAATCCACTCAATGCCCGGTTCTCCTGCCGCTCTGGCGGTTAGCATGTCTGAGGTCAAAAGTGAACGTCTTTCGCTTTCGAGCCCCCGCTTGATGTGATATTGGCTGCATCTGTGCGTCTTACGTGCATGTGGACATGTGCTTCGGTGCTCTCGGCCCGGGTCTGACTTGCCTTGGATGCCATCCTCTAGCGGGCAATATACGCCCTTGCGTCGCCGGGTCAATTTGTGATGATTTGGGCTCGATATTGAAGCCAAAATATATATCTGTGTGAGCTCCTCGCTTGTTTAGCATGCTGAGGTGACGAGATCCACAGAACTGGCTCATCCATTCAACTCCGAGAGCCGCAAGGCTGGCGACTAACAAGCCGGATCAGCGGTCAGCGCCTAATGTGGGCTCATCGATTGCACAGACGCGGCTCTCTTCTCAATGTGTGGACCACTGGAGCCACTTGGCAGGCGGGCGCAGGGTCTTTGCAGACAAGGGTCACCGAAATTCTACCCATACGGCCAAATACCTAGGAACCTGTCGCACCCCCATCAGTGCACGAGATTTGTCATCCACCTTGCTCTTATGTTGAGGGACTACCACTCAAGGTGCGCTTCGTCAAATCATTCATTGATCTCAAGATGCGGTTCCCACTTCACTCATAGATCCAGGATTTGGGTGTCTCACGCTTTAGAATCGCGAAAGTGTAGCCCATGAGTTATATCAGACTCTGCGGTCTGATATTAAATAGAATCACCTAAGATTCAGCGAACAAGGAGCCTTAGAAATATCCAAGGTATTATGACACCAACACCAGTAATTTCTTTCAGATATGGTAGGCGGGACCTCGGGTGAACAGCACGGCACTCAAACAGGGCTACCTAGGTACCTGATGCTCACCTGGGCACCTGTAGTCAGATTTGGCTTATAACCTTGACAATCCTCGAAAAGCCTGCAGCAACCGACAGGCTGGTAGTGACAGATGGTATTCCAAAATAGCGTCGAAGCAACCCACCATTTTTGCCCTTTAGCGTTGGGCTCCCAACCACCTGCATCTCTACGAGCCAACGAGATTTCAACAAAGCCGCATTCAAAGCAAGCGGTGTCACTCCACTGTCATCCGGATTACTGGGAGTTCAGACAGTTTCCAGATTATCTGGTGAACTCATGCACCGACTTCAAGGGTCAAGATCAGGCGGCCAATATATGAAGCGCGTGGCGGTACACTTATTGGCAGATATTTGCGCACACAAGTTCGGGCCGGTCAAATTCGAAACGGCCCGCCATGTACTCGCTAGGAAGAAAATCCAGGTTGTCCTCAACAACGAGGTAACCTTTTAGATGACTGACAGTCGAATTAATGGCGAATGTCTTGAGTCTCTTGTTTGAGAATGGTATCAGAGCAATCGAGAGCTTTCGACAGTCTTAAGAGGCAGGGCAGCTCTAGACATAAACGGACGCAACACAACACCATTCCGCTGAAAGCCACCTTAATAACGAAGACCAGTAGCGTGGCGTCAAGAAAACCAACTCGTTGGTAGTGACACCGCCCGACGAGTGTGGGCATGCAGAGATGAACGAGCTGATGATGATCGGCACTTATCGTCCCCAAGAAAACAAAGGCTAAAGGCCCAAGATCCCGATTGCATGGCTCTATTCCGTTGGGCCCGTCTCCCGGCCCAGCGGCCGCGACCGTGAAATGTGGCCTACAGGGGGCCTGCTTTGACGTAGCATGGGCACTTCAGCACGTGAACAAGTACCAAAGCGCAAGTTGAAAACAGGATATGCGCCCTATCGGCCTCTGAGACTGACAAGGGAATGCAGTCAGCAGTTTGGTATGTAATTGTCCCCCAGTCTGTTAAAAGAGACAGCCGCTTTTGGGCAGCGGTATGCTTGATTGTGGACTTGGGGTTGACAGCGCATTCGGGCCCAAGCAAGTGCATCTACGGCGCAGCACACCGTAATTCTCTCAGTCACAAATGAATTTACGAAGTGGGCTCTCGATTGGGCGCACTCGGAGGAGAAAGTTGTTGTTGGTTCGCAATGTCCAATCGCATCCCTGTTGGCGGACGCAAGCCGCGGCGCTTACACCATCCCATACTAGCAAATAGCGAGCCAGTATCAAGGGAAAACTGGGTCACATCACCACCTTGGGCAGGGGAGCCTATGCAGGTTCTTTGTTTTATCATGCGTGGACGGACAATCGTCCTGTGAAAGACCTCGCCCCGGGCCAGGAAATCAACTCGGTCACCCAAATCCCACGCGTTGTGATGTTCTGTGCGTTCTCAGCTCAATCAAAACCCACTCATGATGCTGATCGCTTCGCGCTGTTGAATCATCCGGGCCCTGGTGTAGCCTGTAAGAGGTCGACGATGTTCCCGACACAATGGTAACGGTGGGTCCTTGTTTCTGACAGCCTCCCTCATTCGTTAAGGCCAAGACGGTGGGATGATCGTTATCACCCTGTCAAGATGGGAGAGCCCACGCGAGCCCACACGAGCACGCGCGAGCCCACTAACGGATTGTAATTATACGCAGTATAGTAGAATGTAATATGCTGTCGTTGGAAGTGGCTAGTGGGCCCAGTCGAGTAAGAGATGCTACGTTGGTGTGAGGTCTGTACTGTGTAAGGCTAGGGATCCATCCCGGCGCCTTAGCCGCTGGCAATCCTCCGTCTTTGGCTTCCACCCACCCCCCTTCACGCGACTCTTTCTCTTTACCCACCATGCCTGGGTAGGGCCCAAAATCCGTCCTAAATAGTAGAAGTGGCCTTCCTTGCTGCAACTTCCACCCCTTCTTTTGTTCGCGTCGTCGATGTCGATATTGCCACATTCAGCTGTGTCGTTGAACGGCCGAGAGGCGTTGACCTCCAAGACATATCCAGCCAGACCGCTGGGGATATAGTCGGCCTACCACGTCTAGTGCAACACGAGACGTGGAAGAACCCTTGTGTAGTACGACCTGCCGCGCCAAATCACCATACACCGTGCCACGATGAGGATCGCTTGCCTCCAGTTCGCACCCCAGGTGGGGGATATCGATAACAACCTCAACCGAGCCGATTCTGTGTTGGCCAAAGCAAATCCCGACGACTTGGAGAATCTAGATCTCTTGGTCTTACCCGAGCTCGCCTTCACAGGTGCGTCGCGCTGGGTTGCCCAGATGGTAGATCTGGTACCGGACAGCAACATACTAATTTTCAGATAGGCTACAACTTCAAGTCTTTGAACCAGATCTCTCCATTTCTCGAACCGCAAGGATCTGGAATAAGCGCATTATGGGCTCGAACCACAGCCTTAAAGTACAACACTAACGTTGTGGTCGGGTATCCTGAGAGAGTCGACGTTGCGCCCAAATGGCCAACCGGGCCTGAGTATTACAACTCGACGATCGTCGTGAACGGCGACGGCGAAACTGTTGCAAATTACCGGAAGTCCTTTCTCTACGTGATCGATGAAACATGGGCGTTGGAAGGCAAGGATGGCTTTTTCGTTGAGGACGTACCCGATCTAGGGACCATCGCTATGGGGATCTGTAAGTGGCCTGGAGAAATTCCCTTGTTCAAACCCGTTGAGATGACTGACTGTTATTATTGCAGGCATGGATTTGAAGTGAGCCTTACGCGACCTATCCTACTTATTCGTCAATGCACCACTCACTAATGCCGCGTTGCAGTCCGTATAAATTCGAGGCGCCATGGCACGCCTTTGAATTTGCGTTCCATATCCTATCCGTGGAGGCTAATCTAGTGATTGTTACCATGGCGTGGGTCACCCGAGAAGATGGCCGCCATTTCAGTCGCATGCCCGAGGAGCCGGATATGGAGACACTTACTTATTGGTAAGCCGTTGATCACGTCTCTCTTCCGAATTTCCTATCTCTTCACCTTGTGACATAAACGTCCATACCGGCTCGTTGACTCAGACCGAGTCAGTGCTTATGCCTAAATGAGGCGGTAACCATAACTGACGTTTCTTCTGGCAGGGTACAACGTCTTGAGCCACTGATACGAATCGAAGGACAGGAAGAAGTCATCGTGGTCTTTTGCAATCGGACAGGTATCGAAGACGATTTGGTGTACGCTGGCACAAGCAGCGTTATCGGGATTCAGGACGGTGAAGTCAATGTTTACGGGATCCTCGGGCGTAGCGTGAAAGATGTGCTTGTTGTTGATACAGACAATGGGCCCTTCGCCAAGTTGGTCCAGCGAGCCGAGAACGAGGGCGAGAGATCATCACATGTGCTTGGTGGCCCACGGATGGGCCGAAACCATCCCAGAGCAGACTCGACGGCGAAAACCACAGAGCAGAAAGTCAAGACGCACACCACAGGGGGTCAGCGAAGGCCAAGTCCTACACCGGGCATCTCCAGCAAACCTAGGAGGACAAAACCCGAATCACCGAAGATTCAGATACCGGAAACGCAACAATTCCCTCAACAGTTCGCGTCGTATAAATTTCCAATAGACGACAGTCCTGGGGTTGCGACTCCAACATGCCCTAGCCCAACGCCTCTTCACCAAAGACCGAAGCTCGTCAGTCCCAGTCCGAGACCCTCGAATCACCAAGTTGATACTCCATACCCCCGCGATGACTCGACACAAAATCATCCACATATATATGGCGGTCATGTGTCAGTCGGTTCACCGGACGATTCTCCCAGCACTGGGCTGTTGCCCGATAAGTATTTTCGATTCACGTCGCAACGTCCATTGAGGAGTCCTATGGAGTCCCGCTTTCCGCAGGTCTATCCCCCAGCGTCTCCAGCTATGTCAAGTCCTGTTGCGAGCTCGCTTATCAGCATCAACTCGAAGGGAACTACTGGAGGCCGCTCATTCTCTGGGTCCAAGAGGCAGTCCCCGGCGCCAAATACGAGCCAACGGAAGAATACAGAAGGTTCTGTTCATGGAAGTGACAAGACCAAGCCGAAGTCTAAGAGCGATGAAAATCAGGAGGCTCTACCTCCACGTCCCTCCTCCCCGAAATCCCGGAATGCCAGCAGAACGGGAAGACCTACGTATGACCGTCGAGGTTCGGAGGTACATCAACCCAACCTGGCAGACCTAGGCCAACGATTGGAATCCATCTCGAGAAGACCAGGGTCAGCGATGGACTCCAGAGGCAATGATTCCGATGGATCACGCCAGGGGCGTACGCGTGCACGACAAGCGAGCAACGCGATACCAGTGGGCACACCTCTCTCTGGCGATGGGAATAATGGCCCTATCCATGATAAGCAGACATCCTTCACGGACAGCCCAAGTGTGATGGGCGAGGAAATTGTGCGATCTCAATCAGACCTGTTCAAGAATCGTGGACCAAATTTCAGTCGCGTTGCAGGAAGGGCCATTTCGGTCCAGACCTGGGCCGATGCTCGTTCTCGCTTGAGGTCTGGTAGCGCTTCTTTGGCGAACCGTGATACGCAGCCACATATAGAGCCGGACGAGACGAGGACTCTGGTGTGGGGAGAGCTCTCTAAGATGGTGGGAGAGGTACTCAGCCACCCACGCGAAGCAAGTCGAGGGAGGGGCCAGGAGTCGATGCCACTGTCGCCGCCGATGCCAATGGCAAGCACGGGATCTCGCGCCAGAAGTGGTGGCCCGACAGAAGGCCCGCGGGGTGAACAACGTTTGCTCTCGCGGGATAGAGGAGGATCCACGGACCCAAAGCCAATGCGAACTATCATGGCATTGGACGGCGCTAATTCGTCGTTGGATCCAGATGATGAGATTGTGGCTGAAATCATCTTCCATTCCCATGCTCAAAAGCACAATCAAGGGCAGGCTAGCAATCCAGCAAGTCCGGAGATTATGCAGAAGGCAGGCTCTCGTCAAGATAAGAATACGAACTCCCGCGAGAGATCGCGCAACAATACACCACAAACGTCTAGGAAGGCCTCCATACCCCCAACAACCACAGAAAAGAAACGTTCATCTCCTCAACATTCTTTCGGCGAGATTCGGGTATACAAAGAATCCACACCATCCAATTCAAAAGTCAGGCCAAATTCAGGGGATTCGTGCCCGAATATGGACGGCGCGTCGGTCCACACCATCACAACCCCAGTACGTTCACCGTTGACACCGTCGCCGCGAGTCTTCGAACCCAAAACACCAAAGGCAATGAAGCTTGATTCCGATTTCGGAATTCTTACGTCTCTTTCTGATCACTTGCCCAGCGAAGCGTTCCCACCCTTAGACTGTACTAATGGGGACGCGAAAGGCACTCGATACCCCAAGGCCAAAAGCACTGGCTGGTAACACATAGAACAGTCGACTTGGTATTTATGTTTGGACCCAAACAACTGTTGGGTCAAGCGAGGAGTTTATCAGGCAATTCACGAGATACAATACGATCAACCTATCACTTGAGCAAAGATGGTTATGTGGCATGGCAATGCATCCTTGCAGAGGGCGAGCGATTGTAATTTCGGTGGCGCATGTTTTTATTTTGATGTTGTGTTTTGATACCTTCGCTGCGGTCCCAGATAGCTGTCTTGAATTTGAACATTCTTGGTTGAACCTCTTGGCCAACATTCACTCACCGTGACGTTTGCGCGATAGGGCGAAGGGGCGGGACTTCCGCAAACAGCCACTTTGCTTGTCATCCCTCTCTGGTACCAGCAGCTGAATCGTCCAAGATGAATATAACATAAGAGAATATCATGATTTATCAATCCGATGTATCATCCGTGCTCGTCATCACGGCTTCCTCCTAAGGGTTTGTACTCCAACTGGCAGCGACAAAGGATGACAAGTGACCGCCATACATCACTGTCAAAACAGGGCAGCAAATCGGTTGATTATATTGGGACACATTATACATATCTACCACATGGGTCAATGGACTTTTGAATAATTCTGACACTGGTATGGTAGCTAGTCGTGGGAATATTGGGGGACACCTCCCGGCATATCTGGCTGCGGCGCCTTTGTATCCAATCATTTTACACCGTTTCCACAGGGGGCGCCTTGCTCCACGCTACCCCATGGGGCCAATGTGTTGGCCTAGTTCGATCTTGAAGTACCACTGCGTGTACTATGTAGCTACGTCCAATCCACGGTCAGTGACCAAACCCAGACCAAGGCACGCAGTGCGGCCGCATGGCAGATGGCAGCTTTGCTCAAAGGATGTCGCGTCGGTAATTCCAGCGACACAGGATATACGTCAAGCTCGAAGTTGTTGTCTAAAGCCAGGAGCCTCGACCAGCGTTTGTCACTTTCATGGAATCTGACAAACTCCTACACAGCGAGTATGGCTCTGAGCGGATATTCATATCAACAGAAGTCTCCTAGGGAGTACTATAGGAGGCCGAGCGTTGCAATATCCTTCCGCGGACCGAACGAACACGCATTGAGCAGGGCTGCCGGCTCACGAGATTTGCGGACTTCGTTCACTTGCACACCTAGGCATGCAGCACGGAGAGATTTGAAGCCAATTTATCCGGGCCATTATTACGAGTGACCCGATTGCAGGGCTTGGGAGGTTCGGCTGCAGGTCTACAATGCAGAGCACATTGGTTGCAGGCCCCCAACCGGGAAGTTGGCTGGGCCGGCGCTTAGATTCGACAAACCACTGGCCGAGGATCACACCCCCTTTCAATATCCCACCTCGAGAACGCAAGTGTGCGCTGATAACAAGTACACAGCGAACTAATGGTCTGCCGCATGCTTGGCCGGAGTCACACCCGGAACTCACACACACTCATTCCTCATGACCAGCCCCAGTTCCCATTTTTGAGCAATGATATACCTTTGGGCACCTAGTCTTTCAAATCGCCAACACCCAAAATGTCCTTGATACTGGGCATTTACTTGTAGCAAGCCAGACCTTCTTTTCTTTTTCTCCCACAACGGCTCGCTGGCAACGATTAAAATCGTGTTACGATCATTCCCCGGCTCTGGCAGCCTTCGAAACTAATTCTCCCTATTTACTTACTTTGCGTTTAATTTTTGATACCCTGCGCATTACCGTCAAATAAGCAGCCCCCGTCAGGAAAATGCGCATTGCCTGTCTCCAATTCGCGCCGCAGGTCGGCGAGGTTGACAACAACCTGAACCGTGCGGATGCAGTTTTAGCTAAAGCAAATCAAGACGATGTAGACAGTCTAGATTTGCTTGTGCTTCCTGAACTAGCATTTTCGGGTAAGATATATCTCAAATGTACCTTATCTTGTGCAGTGAGAACGACGCATGGTGAAAGCTGTTTTTGAAATCAGAGCTGCGCAGTGCGTCGCTCAAATCCCGGCTTTGACTGACATTATCCAAGGACATAATTTCGGATCCTCTGACGAGATTGCGCCTTACCTCGAGCCCTCCGGCTCTGGTATCAGTTCTCTCTGGGCCCGAACAATTGCTCTTAAGCACAATACCAATGTCCTTATTGGCTACCCCGAACAGATTGATGCTTCTGGCAGCTCTCGGGCTGGTCCAAAGCAGTACAATTCTGCCATACTCGTAAATGGTGATGGTGAAACAGTCGCAAACTACCGCAAAACATTCTTGCATCCTTTGGATGAGAGTTGGGCGAGAGAGGGAAGGGAGTTCTTTGGAGACCGTGTTCCAGGACTGGGTACCATAGCCATCGGCATTGGTAAGTTCTCCAGAAAACTCCTGGCCATTTTAATTAGGTATCTTTGTACTAACACGAAGTCAGGCGGAGACATAAATCCGTACAGGCTCGAGGCCCCATGGCACGCGTTCGAGTTTGCTTTCCACATACTTGACGTACAAGCTGACTTGGCGATCGTCAACATGGCCTGGTTCACTAACGAGGAATGCGCACAATTTACCCAATTTCCCAATGAACCTGACATGGAAACATTGGCGTATTGGGCACGGCGCCTGGAGCCTATCATTAGAGATGAAAGCCGCGAAGAGTACGTTCACCCGCCCTAAGAGACGAATTTGAGGCAGTCGAGGCACATAAGTATCTATTACACACATGTCTAGAATCATGCCTCCGAGTCATTCTCATCATACCCATGGTCTCTTACTGGTGGGACTCTGCTAATTATACGTCTCTAGACTGATTATTGTCTTCTGTAATCGCACCGGAGTAGAAGACCAGCTTACTGTTTACGCGGGAACCAGTGCAGTCATTGGGATACACCAGGGTGAAGTCAAAGTCTATGGCCTCCTTGGTCGTGGAGTCAAGGAACTTTTGATTGTAGACACCGACGACCCGCCTTACGCAAACCTGACTATACGCAAAGACGGGGTGCACCTCAGTCCATTGGAGTACGAGCTGAAGACGAGCGAGCACAGCGATGGCGCCGAGAGCCTCTTATTCAAGCCCTCGCCCATACACCCGGGTAGACGGACTCCAACGAAGTGTTTCCCAGGCGCAGCTCATTCGAAAGCTACCCCCAAGTCGCTACCGACAGAAGTATACCGTCTGCCGCCAAATCCTACAATTGTCAACACGTTGGCGACTGGGTGCCAGGACAGCATTTCTTCCAACGATTCCAGCCCGACGTCGACTTCGACGAGACCTCAGCTCTCTACTGAGACTTCCTGCACGTCCATTGTTCAGGTTGAAGATCTCGATGCAATAAATTGTTCCTCTTCTAGTACAGGACGAATATTGGGCGGCAGCGTGGAGATCATGTTCGGGGATGATCAGGATGCAGTAGAGGAAGACCTGGGCCAACTTTCATCGACGAGCCCTTCCGGCTCACCTCTGGGGCCTCATAGTCCTGCTGTCTCCCAAGAGCAACAGCAACTTGGAGTTGCTCGCGCGCCGCCCACCTTCGATCAGTCTCCAGCCAGTGCTGAGCTACCCAGACTCGGAGAGTCTTCTCCCGGGCCACAACACGTCCCGACTCTGCGTGAACGATATGCCGATATAGGGCAATCATGTATATCTCAGGGACCTCCAGATGTTAGAAGTACAATTCCTTCAAGACCCAGTACCGCGACCGGCGCCAGAACACCCCGGCCAGCATCGCCAAAGTCACAAAATGCGAGGGCCATTCAAGGCCGCTCTCAGTCTGTGGCAGCTGAGCGTCGAGAATCCGAAATGAACACAGTTACACGCAGCCAAATATCTCCAACCTCGCGGAGTATGAGTCGTTCAGGCCGTGTCGTCGGACTTGACCAAGGCCTAATTGAGCGAGCATTGGATTTCTATCTTGGCTCCAAGTCTGTTGACATTAGAGACCGCATTTTTGCAATCGACGCTCACAGGCCTCGAGCCGGGAATCTCACAGACGATGAGCCATCGGCATACGCTGATTTCGCTGCTTCATCGTCGCTCAGTGATCGCTCACACTCTTCCAGTTCCAGCGCGCCATCCACACGCTCCGTGGCAGCCCACCATAACACGGACGCTGCGAGAATAGACAAGGAGGCCGGCGAGTCCCGGACAGTGTTGTGGCAGGAAGATTCGCAAATAGTCGGACAGCACTTGAGAGGTCGCAAATCGAAAGAGGGGTTTCGTGGGCGGAGACGTAGCCGCGATACCAGTCCCAACAACGACCGACGGGGCAGTGGCGCCGACCCATCCACAGGGAGCAAGCATTTGTCAGATTCAACAGATCCAGATGACGACGTACATAATCGAAATGCTAGCCGCCATCAAACCTCAAGAGGACAGTATGGATCTACTGACGGACGTATCTCACCATCTCGGTTCCTTGGCCGGAACGGAGACACGATTCGCTCTGTGAGAGATCCATCCCTGGGACCACCATCTGATTCCGAAGATGAAATCATTGCTGAAATCACCTTCCGTCGCCCTGCTTGTCGAAATTGCGGATCGAACAACTGTGGTTCCAGAGGTGCCAATCGACCCCAAGCTCAGAATATTGGTAGCAACGGTTCAGGCACAGCTTCAGATCAGCAAGAAGACATGGTTCCTGAACTGAGCAAGTCAATGCCTCTGTCTCCATCTTCAGCTGACAGCGAAAAGACACCGACGATGAACAAGACCCAAGCACCTCATTCAGACCCGGTTCGTCTTGCTTTACAAACCAAGAGCGAAGAACTTGATGAGTTGAGGCGACCAAATCTCTCAAGAGTGTCCATTCGCACGCTCAGCTCTTACGAACCATCGCCAGTGACACCTCCACCTCGACATTTCGAGCCAAAAACTCCCAAAGCAATGGTGTTCAACTCCGACTTCGCCCCAATATCGATCGACCCAGTCTCGAACCTCAAATTCGACACCGTGGATGTATCATTGGATGACATAATTTCTATGAGCGTGGAAAGACCACGGGCTCCTGTTTAATGGTAGGATCTTCCTGTACAGGCTTGCTTCAGGATACGCATGTTGAAGGTTAGAGTGTTATGATGATGCCCGGGACGATCACGCATCGTCCAATTTGATTCCACAGCGCAGTGCTATTCCCTAAGCATCAGTAATATCAAGACATTTGCCTGCAATCATATTCCAGCAGAGTTACCATCTACCTGCGGTGCTGATGGACCCCGTCAATCTGTGTTAAGTGTGATCACTAACCCGTGTTCTCTTCTCGCACACTTCAAGTCGAATGATCTTGTAGGGAATTTTGCATAATTCATGTCGGGCTTCCACCCATGTCATTGGGAAATCCTACATCGAGACTTTTGATGAGGAAAGACTACCTGTGGCGCCATTTTATGCTGGCCTTCGCCTACCCGCCTGCAATTTAAACCCCGCTGCAACCGGCGGGGCACAAAGCTAAATAAATGGAGGTCGCCAGGTTGCTACTTCGTTTAGGAGGAGCGTCCGGCATTCTTTTAGCATTGCGCTTGTTTACATCCGTCCGTCGTCCAAGCTTGGCAATGTTCTTGAACCATGGAATTCAGCATCAAAATGCTGTCTGAATCGCGTTACCAGCAGACGTTCCTTTCAACCTAAACCCTCCTATCTAGTAACCTCAACCTGCAGTCAACACGTTCGTTTTCACATATGTCTTGAATAAATCCAAATCATCCTGAGATATCATCTCCTCATTTCGACCTATCCAGAAATCCTATCGCCAATACTATGTTGCTAGCTTCGACGGTCCTCACTTTCTTATGGTGCTTGTTGGTTGAAGGCCACCCCTCTCATTCCGAGCCGAATGCTGGAAAAGCCCTCCCACGACGCCAGGCTTCTCGATTCCTCAATGAACAAAGTGCAAGTCAGTGTGCACTCTTATGAGATACTGCTACATTTTCCAAGCCCAGTATTAACACTTGCTAGAATTCTCCATCAACGGCACTGGGTTTCCTCATGTGCCATTCGATATTGGAGAGTCATACGGAGGTCTCCTTCCTGTCTCGCCGAATCAGAATGATACACAGCAGCTGTACTTCTGGTTCTTCCCCTCGGATAACCCAGCTGCACAAAATGAAATCACTGTGTGGCTAAATGGTGGGGTGAGTCTTCGCCCCAGTCATCCTCTGTTCTCAACACAAAGAGAACGATGCTGATGGGTCCTAGCCTGGTTGCTCCAGTCTCATTGGCCTACTGCAAGAAAATGGCAAGTTCTTGTGGCAGCCTGGCCAGATCGGACCGGTATTGAATGACTGGTCATGGACCAAATTGACGAATGTGGTTTGTGAGTCTCTGCCATAGACCTGCAGCTCGGAGCCACATCTCTGACTCTGTCATGTTCTCTTCCAGGGATTGATCAGCCCGTCGGCGCTGGCTTCGCTCAGGGCACTCCATCTGCAGCAAGCACGGAAGAATTGGCGCCGCAGTTCATGGGCTTCTGGAAGAACTTCATTGATACATTCAACCTGACTGGAAGCAAAGTGTATCTTGCAGGCGAGAGCTATGCTGGAGTGAGTGCCTGAGACCCTCCAAGAGCCCAACGGTGGTTTCGATGCTGACTTGAGATCCTTTAGCAATATATTCCCTATTTCGCCTCGGCGATGTTGGACGCGAATGAGACAGACCCAGGCTACTTTAACGTCCAGGGTACGATGCTCATCGACCCTGCCATTAGTCTTGATGTAAATCTAGTTGAACGTATGCCATCTGTCAACTCCAAAGTATGATCGAGGACGAGTTGGCTCGCTGACAGCATCTAGTCCCTATGCTTAACTTTACCGAAAGCCACCAGGAAATTCTTCGATTCAACGACTCTTTCCGCGACTACGCGCGCGACCTTCACGCCAATGAATTCAACTACACAGGCTTTTTCGAGACATACTTCAAGTTCCCAGCAGATGGCCCAATGCCTATCCCACCCAACGCAGACGAGGGCAATTCACCGTTCCGCAGCATCCTGGCTGACGCGGCCACTTTGATCAACCCATGCTTCAACGTCTACAACATCCTTGACCACTGCCCGAAGCTTTACGATCCCGTGGGTGTAACTGGAAGCACGGATGGCGGAATGGGTGTCTTTTTCGACCTCCCTGAGGTAAAAGCCGCCATGAATGCGCCTAATACTTCCTGGAGTGCGTGCGCCGGATCTCCGGTATATGCAGGCGGGTCCGACCAGTCGCCGCGACCTGCCTTCAGCGTTCTGCCCGATGTGTTTGAGCGCGTGCCTCTAAACATAGTCGCCAACGGGGCACTAGACTTCCTCATACCGTCCATGGGCACCCTGTTCGCAGTACACAACATCACTTGGGGCGGGACCACAGGGTTCCAGAGTCAGCCGAACAGCAAGTTCATCGTTCCTGCACAAACCCCGACAAGTGATGCGGGCTCCCAGCAAGTCCTCGGGTCCGTTGGTGAGATGGGCATCTGGGGGTACGAGAGAGGCGTGATTTTCGTAAGTGTCGAGGGTGCAGGACACATGTTGCCAGAGCATAACCCTAGCGCAGCTTTCAGGCTGTTGGAGGTCTTACTCGGGCGTGTGAGTGTTGAGCAGGGAATGGGAGGCGGTGCTGCCTGGACTGTCTAAATCGAAACTAGGCACGACGCGACACGACCTATTATCGAATGATGTTCCTAAAGTCACTGTAAGTGATTTGTAATATTAACATTCAGCACATATAGAATATGTACATGTACACCAAGTCCGGCACAGAAATTGCGTAGACACGATAACTTTTGCTCGATAGAGACAGAGTGTGTTGTACTCAATCAAAGGGTTTGTGAATTATTTCCTTCACCAAGCCAATAAGAGCATACCGCCAGCAATCACCACCAGAGCCATCAGACTCTGCTGAGAGGCAGAAGCAACAGCCCCCGCCCGGACCGGTGTAGTGGTCGGGCTGTTACTCGTTGTTGAGGTGGAGTTTGACACAGGGCCAGGATTTGTGACATTGTAAAAGTTGCCTGCAACAACTTTGTTCTGCAAACCAGCCGCCGTGAGGGTCTTTTCAGCGCTGAACGCGGACCGGTTCGCCGCCGCCGTCTTGAGGCTGTCGAGGGCCGTTTGCGAGACCCCAGTGGTGTCGACTAAGATCTGCACGTACATGTGCGAGAGAGGGATTCTTGCCGGTGGGGCAGGGGAAATGTACGTAGCAAAGGGGGCTGTGTTGGAGTTGTTTTGAAGGAGAAAGACGCCAGCGGTCCCATTCAGGGTGGTGGCAGTGGTGGCGGGTGTGAGGGCGGTCTGCATCCAGTGGAGGAGAGTAGAGGTTGCTGGGGGTGCATTTGTGGGGATGTCAACGTCAATCATGAGCACTGCATATGAAGTGCCGTTGAGCCTCATTTGTGTCCCTATTTGCGGCATGGTGGAGACGGCTGGAAGATGGATGTTAGCAAAACGGTGCTTTTGTGATCGGGCGATGAAGGTAGAAATGGATCTTATTTACCATTTTGAGCAATCACTTGGCCGTTGAGAGCCGTTCGCCCGTTGTATGAGACCACGAGAGGCGTGGTGGAACCAGGTGTGAAAGATGATGGTGTGGCGGCCAAGGTTAGGCTGGCTGCTGCCAGTGCAGTGAGAAGATTGTACAGCATGTTGGCGATATGGGCGAATATCCCGTCTCAGACAGTATTCTGTATGCTTGCCAGTTTGTGAGTAGATGTTGGACTGCATGGGCTTCTTAGTGAAGAAGCAAGGGGCACATCAATCCTTTTAATACAATAATATCCTGACATTGCGGTATTTCGATGATGGTCTGCCACACAATGCTTGGCGATCCTAGGGGCCATCATGAAAACATGAAACACAACTCGGCTCCACAAATGCGTTGCATTATAGCACCATCGCGAACACTACGGTGGAAGGTAAAGCCATTACGCATGATGGAACAGCATTTATGGTTCCTCATTGGCTGAGCCAAACTACCGGCTTCGAGCTGATACCAGCAGTCGTCTGTCGTTGCCACAGATGGACTACCGTGCACCTCTAACCAATCGAGTGTCCACCACCACCACCACCACCGCAGACACATGAGCATTGCGAGCCGAATTGTGTTCTTCCATGGAAGATAGACCACGGCGATGACAAGGTGAATAGTAGATTTACCTCGGACTTAGGAGGAACAGAGCGAGGACAAGAGGGAAACTCGAGGCGGGAAGCGCGCTGTACAACGGCAGTCGAATAGAGAGACGGGATGAGAGTCGGACGTGTGCGAGGCTCTTTCGTAACTCCATTCTTCGGTTTCGGCGTTTTTCGCTTGTTCCCGATTGCAAGAACAGGCCAAACACCAATCTCGAGATGAGATCAGTCCAGGGCGAGGGATGGTTGTGTATGGACGAAGTCGAGACTCAGGAACGTGCTGTGCACGCGAAGGCTCGGGCCGAACTAATGAGTATCGTTGCTGCATGTACTATGGTACGTACAGTACATGGACCAGGGGCCCCTGACACTGTAGTGCGTGCCTAATTGTGGGGTTTTCCGATATCGATAAGAGCTTTTTCGATGGGATGCTCTAGAAGTCGTCATGGAAGGCAATGTTTTGTCACAAATGACAATTATCACAGCTCAATACTAATCGACAGCTTCGCGGTCCATTTGAGAAGTCAGTACTTATCACGCAGCCATTCCTCACGAGCACTGTGTCCACTATTCCGGCAACGACCGGCCAAACCACATAAGATGGCCACACCACAATCTCAACCACCCCCAACCCAAACGGGCCAACTCGCACAAGCTCAGCCCACCCACGCCCGCAGTCCAGATGTACTTCACTACGCCTCCTGGGCCGTCGTGATCCTCGGCCCCATCGCCCTCTTCACCCCACCGCGCCGCGTTGGCCTACAAGCCGTCCTGATCGCCACGGGCACCTCCTACGCCACCAACATCCTCATGTACGACTACACGGGCGAGTCCATCTACCAGCGCTTCGTGCGCCGATTTCAAAGCATTCCCACCACATATGACGGGCTTCCCGAGAAGGCGAAGCGTACACAGGAGCTCATGCGGCTTGAGAGGGAGAGGAGGGAGGCACAGCTGCCTAAGGCCGAGCGGAGGCGGTTGCAGGAGGAGAGGGAGAAGAAGGAGCTTGCACAGCGGAGCTTGTGGGAAAAGATTTGGATGGGTAATGAGAAGGGAAATTGGAAGGAGGAGAGGGCGAAGAAGGATAAGGAGGCCTTGGAGGAGGGGAAGGGATACGGGGATTTGATTGTGGACCAGGTGAAAGAGGTGTTTTCGTCAAAGAAGGAGGAGGATGATAAAAGAAAAGCGGAAGAGGACGAGAACAAAAAATCATGAGTCCAGGCTCCTGGCACTTTGGTCAAGTAGGCAACGAATGCTAAACTTGACACTCGACACGCAGTCACCTCATCTCATTCAGTGTTGAACAAAATTACCGCTGATGGGACAATATCATGACTGCGCATTTAAGTGAGGAAGTGTGTTTTCGCTACTCGTGCTTGTCGGACCTGTATTCAAATGTGAGGCTGCTCAGAAGCGTCTGTGTTCAAATCGTTGCTTCCCAACGTACAGAGGCCTTTGCAAGTATCGGTCATCGCGCGGCACCTTCTAATTGGGCAGATTGTCGAAGCGGCCCTTGTACACCTTGAGACGAAGATGGCTTTGAATCGCTAGCCAAGAAGGCAAAGATATCCAATGCTTCGTTTGAGGAGTGAATTGAATTATGGCTGCGAGGGTTGATACTATGTATGCACTACTTGTCGGGCGTGTCTGTCGGAAAGCAATGCAGTGTCGAGATGCAGGGGTATGGGTCAATTGGGCAACAGCTGCTGTCTTGGCGGATATACGTACAGAAGTACTGTACTAGGTACAGTACAGGCCCACACGTAAACTGGCGACCCCCTGTCGTCGCGTCTACCAGGCCGTTCGACGCGATCTTCAATTTAACAAACTGATCGCAACGCCCACCACCACAGCCCAGATCTCGCCGTCAAAGAGCCCGTCAAGATGCCTGCAGCCAAACCCGAAGAGATGGGCGAATCGTCGACCTCAGCAGCCAAGAAGATCCTGCACGCAAATTCCAATGGCACCCCAAACTACGAATTGCCATGGTGAGCTGCCTCGCGCTGCGCCTTTCAGAAACTGACCGGAGCTGACCCAGTATGCAGGGTCGAGAAATACCGCCCTGTCTTCCTGGACGACATAGTCGGAAACGTCGAGACCATCGAGCGCCTCAAGATCATCTCAAAAGACGGCAACATGCCCCACGTTATCATCTCCGGCATGCCGGGTATCGGCAAGACCACCTCGGTCCTTTGTCTCGCGCGACAGCTCCTCGGCGACGCATACAAGGAGGCCGTCCTCGAGCTCAACGCCTCCGATGAGCGCGGTATTGATGTGGTGCGCAACCGCATCAAGGGCTTTGCCCAGAAAAAAGTCACCCTGCCTGCGGGCCGCCATAAGATTGTCATCCTCGATGAGGCCGACAGTATGACCTCGGGCGCGCAGCAGGCACTTCGGAGGACTATGGAAATTTACAGCAACACCACACGCTTCGCATTCGCGTGTAATCAGTCCAACAAGATCATCGAGCCGTTACAGTCGCGGTGTGCGATTCTGCGGTATGCGCGATTGACGGACGGGCAAGTGGTCAAGAGGCTGATGCAGATCATTGAGGCTGAGAAGGTCGAGTATACCGATGATGGTCTGGCGGCATTGGTGTTCAGTGCCGAGGGTGACATGCGGCAAGCGATCAACAACTTGCAGTCAACACATGCGGGTTTCGGAATGGTTACAGGGGACAATGTTTTCAAAGTGGTGGACTCGCCGCATCCCATCAAGGTCCAAGCCATGCTCAAGGCGTGTTTCGAGGGTAATGTGGACTCTGCATTGGACACGCTGAGGGAGCTGTGGGATCTGGGCTACTCGAGCCACGACATCATCAGCACCATGTTCAAAGTCACCAAGACAATACCGACACTGAGCGAACACGCTAAATTGGAGTTTATAAAGGAGATCGGCTTCACGCACATGAAGATCCTGGAGGGCGTCCAAACACTCTTGCAGCTAAGTGGATGCGTTGTGCGACTATGCAAGCTGAATATGGACCCGAAGAAGTTCCAGGTGTCCACCAAAGCGAAGTGAGACGTAAGTTCGAAGCTGGGTGGTGATTTACGGCATGGCACGGCGTTGGCTCTGGCTCAAGACGGCGGCTCTGGAAGGGCTGGGAGACATAAAAATAGGTTGATGCTTTCTTTGCTTGGTTGGGTCACATTTAATAATGTACATGAAGTGATTTTACAAGACGTCTATAATGCAACATGATGGGAATTTCTCTGCCCGAAGCCAATGCTTTTTTCATTCATCGTCGTCGTCCTTCCCATACTCTGCCTCGAATTGCTGCCATGCTGCCCTGTCTCTCGCAAGTCGCCTCTGCATCCTGACATGGGCCTCGTACTGTCGCATGCTGTGGTCTGCCTCGATCATTGCGCCGGCCAACATTCCGGACATCTGCAGGTATCTGGTAGAGGAGTCAGAGAAGGGAGAATTTCTGCCGGCCGTACTTCATGTACAGCTCAACTCACACTTTGAATTGTATGGTCAACCCCCTGTAGATGGGTGAGGTCATGAACCCAATGCCAGAGAGAATGCCAGTGAAGGCGCCCCATTTGACGGCGCCATACCCAGCCCCTCTCGTTGCTGCCCACGCTGCGCCAGCGACTTCCTCATCTCTCATAGCATCGTGAGCACGCATATTTTCTGCTCATGGCTTGGGTCCTAGACGCGGTAACTGCAATGAGGTGTGCCAAGGTGGGATGTTCTTGAAGTGAGTGGCGTGACCACGATTCTTATGATAACAGTGTACGGCCGGCCGCCAAAATGGTGTTGAATGGGTCCCTGTTCATTCAATGACTGCGTGAGAGACCCTTGGCCGATTGAATTGGGTTTTGACTTGGGTAAGCGGTTTGGTGGAAGTTCTTCGGTCTCTGCATCCGGAACTTGAAGGCGGGGAGAATAAGAGGCTAAATTCGCTTGAATCCTTGCCCTAATGAGAGACGGTTACTGAAGTAGGGGTTGTGGCGGGGGAGGGGTGGCTAGGTGGGCCCTGTAAGATACTATAAGCCCAAAGCTCTACACAATTATAGCCCTGTAATATTATTCTCAAAGCCCCAATCCTTACGTACTGCGTAACTACAATGAATCAGCTTGCTCTTATATTTCCACCGATCCCCGTCAACCTACCCAGGCTGTTATCTCTCGGCGGATCTCTATCTCCCTAGTGAATTATTATCATCAACCCAAGACCCTCAACAGTAAGTTGACTAGAGCCCGAAACAGTAATATCACGGTTGGAACATGATTCGAAAGAGAGATAAGAATGGCGGCAGTGTTCTGCTATCTTTTGAGGTAGTACAGAACTTACCCGACTTGTAAGCCCATTCGGGCTCGGGTTGTCAGCACAGTATGCTCTCCCGTCAACCTTCATTGAATAAGAACCCCGAGGATAGCTTGATAGATTTCAGGATTAGACGACCGTAGCAAGCTTCCAAGAGCTGAATTTCAAGACTCCTTGTGTTACTGAAACAACATGTCCGCTTCATCCGTCCGCGTGGCCGTCACCCAGGCCGAACCAATGTGGTTCGACCTTGCCGGCGCCGTCCAGAAAACATGTGCCCTCATCAAGGAAGCCGCGGACAACAAGGCACAGCTCATTGCATTTCCTGAAGTTTGGATTCCAGGATATCCGTGTTGGATATGGTAACTTACTCTCCTCTCCAGAGAGTATGGCTTGAGGTTCAGTGACAACTGACATTCGAAAAACAGGAGCCGTCCAGTAGACTTTGATCTCAATGTGAAGTATATCAAGAACTCCTTGCGTCTGCATTCATCTGAGATGGACACTATCCGGACATGTGCACGCGAGAACGGCATTGCTGTATCACTGGGCTTCTCCGAGAACGAAGACGACTCGATCTATATCGCACAGGCACTCATCGGCCCTGATGGCGAGATCAAGGTCCACCGCCGCAAGATGAAGCCCACGCATATGGAGCGCACCGTCTACGGCGACGCTTCCGGCCACTGTCTCGCCTCCGTCGCACAGCTCCCCTTTGCCCGCGTGGGCCAACTGTCTTGCTGGGAACACATCCAGCCTCTCCTCAAGTTTCACACCATGTCGCAAGGCGAGCAGATCCACGTAGCCGCCTGGCCGAGCCTCTCGCCGCACTCGGGCGTGGAGGGCGCCAAGGACTACTGGTCCATGTCTGCCGAGGGCTGCGCGACACTCGCAGCCACATACGCGATCGAGGCCTCGGCCTTTGTGCTGCATTGCACCGCGGTTCTGACGGATAAAGCTGTCGTGGCGAACGGTACGGCCGGGTCGCCCATGATGTCAGCGCCGGGAGGCGGTGGCTCTGCTGTGTTTGGGCCGGATGGACGGAGACTGACGGCACCGCTTGCTGTGCACGAGGAAGGGATTGTGTATGCGGATTTGGATATGGATGAGATTACACGGACGCGGATGTTTGCGCATTGTACGGGGCACTACAGTCGGCCGGACCTGTTGTGGCTTGGAGCTGATCGAAGTATAAAGGGGCTTGTCAAGGGAACTACTGATGATACGGAGCAGAAGGTTGTTACGAAGCCTTTAGAGGGAGACAGGTAGGTTCCGGTACTTTACCGGCTTGATAGCACAGAGCCATGTATGTGAGATAATGACTTCATCATTTGAGTAGCTGTTAATAGTAAGTAGTCAGAAAGTCCAACAAACTTACGGCATGATCAAACGTCTTTGCCCTAGCTGTTCGCTGCCAGGTCTCTCTTCAGATTGATTCAATCAGACCACCTACCGAATTCGCGACTTGGGAGATGAGGGTCAGCATGATGAGCAAAAGACCTTAGAGGCTTGTAGACAGTGTGATCCAACGCCACAGCTCTTTAATTCTTCTCCCACAGCATGGCCGTCGCGATAGCGAATGTGTTAGCATCCATCACTACCCCAATTATAACGACATCATCTCTAGGGGCATGAATAGTCAGTCATGCTATACTACAGAGGTACACATCGTAGATCAATGTTGCGACTAAAAAGATTGGGCACCTTGCGAAGTGACGCCTCACAGGCAAGGATGGAGAAGAAATACGGCGTGGCGGCAAGCACACTGGCTGAGAAGGCGAGAGTGCCTGAGTCCGATGAAATTGTCAACACCGAGGACGAAGCAGAGAAGAGCTACACAGCCAAGAGGGCTCAACCGAAGTTTTGAAAAGTTTCCCCTCAGCGACAGAAGCGAGCACGGCGACAGGAGGTAAGTGCCAACGAGATCAATTTTCTGCGTGGAAGCAAAATCGGGTTGTGTATTTATCTTATATGCCCACCGTGAGGAATGTCACTAAGACTCAGCCCTCAGAAGTAGTAACAATAGTACATCGATTCGGCATGTGATCATCGTAGCATGCTTGCTCACAGCCTCGTATGAATTCTAGTAAGTTGCTCTGAAGCATAGCTGGCAGTTGCTTGACCGATGATACCTGTGTCGGTAACATCCGGTCGACACCAAACTGCGATTCTGCGGTGCTTGGGTGACTTTCGAACGTGGAGAACCAGCCGGGGCAGGGCTCATAGATGGTCGTATTCCCAAGAAGGAATGTCTTGTGGACAGATATCCTGTACCACTTGACTCTCTTCGACCCCGCCTGACCAAGTAGCTCGTTCTCTCCGACTCCGCGGTCGCATCCATGTGTTTCACATCGTGCTTCGTGGGCAACACTTCCTGCATCGTCTCCCTCAAGCTCGCATCTGCCTCGGGCTCCTATCCCAACGCGCTCAGTGTTCCCTTTGTACTGGGCACCTCGCCCTCCCGGCCCGCGACCTTGGTTGTGGCCATACGGATGGCGACAGCCAGGGCCTTGAACGCGGACTCGGCGCGGTGGTGGTCGTTCTCGCCTCGGAGGCAGTCGACATGAAGGGTGACCCGAGCGCCTTGTGCGAAGCTCTGCAGACAATGCGGAATCATCTCGCAGCTGAGGTCCCCGATCTTCTCACGTCTGAGGCCCAGATCAATGACACTATAGGGTCGGTTCGAGAGATCGACGACGGCGCGGCTGAGGGCCTCGTCGAGAGGAGCATAGGCGTAACCGAAGCGGGCGAGGCCGGCCATGGAGGTCAGGGCCTTGGCAAAGGCGCTGCCAAGGGCGATACAGACATCCTCGGCGGTGTGATGGTCGTCAACTGTGTGATCCGACGCTCAGTATCTTTTCAATGGCTCTGTGGATTTCTTTGTCCGCTTCGTGTATGGGTGGTGACTCACTGTGCAGGTCGCCCTTGCACGCGATTGCTAGACTCCAGCCGGCGTGTTTTGCCAGCGCATGCAGCATGTGATCCAAAAATCCAATTCCTGTGTTCACGCTGATTGTCTGCGACTTGCTAGACTGTGCTGCATGTCCATCAGAGCCGTTTGAGAGAAGCTTCTGATTCGTCTCTGGAGGGAACGCGCCGCCGTCAAGGTTCAGTGCGAGCTGAATGCTCGTCTCATTCGTGTCACGGTCAAGGGCCGTCCAGCGCGGTGATGTTTCAGAACCCATGATGAATGTTTCTTAAGATCTGCTCAGATCCAGTGGTTAAGTCTACAGAGAATAGTGAAGGCGCCCCGGTGTGGACTGGTGAAAAGCCATAAAAAGTCCCTTAGTGACGTCGCGAGCAGGGGTGCCAATACTGTGCATACCATAGCAATGCGTACAAATTCGTAAGGAAGGATTCTGATTGGTTCCAGGGGTGGCCTTCGCACTGTGCGACAGGGGCGAGGTGGAAGTTTATCGCAGATCGTCTTGAAGTGAGCTTGACATCCTGAGTAAGTATGTATTGGCAATAATGGTACTTCTGTACTCGTTGTCAGGAAGACCAAAGAGTCCACCAAATCCACCCTATCCACGCTCAGATTCATCAAGCAGAAACCCTCTTCGACATGGGAAAAGTTGGGTTGCCTTTGGCTACACGACAACGTCTAACCTCAGAAATTCGCGAACGCTGCTTGCAGACGGCGTGCAATGCGCAGGAGGTGGTATAAACAATGGTATATACATTAATGGTACACTAGACTACGAAATAAACCTTTTTCAACGTCAGGTTCATCTCTGAGGCGGTCCAGGGAAGACAACCTGGACCTGTTTACTCTCTACCGGACTTCCACTCTCCCTCTTTCCCTTCCTCGTTGATCCCACCGCGCCCAAGCTCACCTTCCGCCCATACTTTGATGGAGACGGCCCCGAAGGTGGAGGCGGAGGGAACCATGGCTCCGGGGTGCCTCGTGAGCTCGGCCAGCCGTGCTGCTGCACTAGCGGCGACGATGTCTCTGGGCTCTTGCGACTAGGGTATCCACTTCCCTGGCTGCTCATCGTGGTCGTCTTTGGCTTCGGGCTGCTGCGGCTGAACGATTGCACCGGGGAGATTGTGGCGGGTGCGTTATTTACTGGGGTGGTGTACGATGTGTTGATGGCCGGCGCGAGGCGGGTACTGATTGGCGATATACCAAACTCATTTGCTTTCGGGGACTGGTGGGCCGCTGGTGGAGGTGACAGTCCTGCTTCGGTGGTGTCTATCGTCATGGGTGACCTGTTTGCAGGGCCTCTTTTCTTTGCGACGTGAAGGTCGTCCCACGGTTCAGACACGAGGGTACTCTGAAGCGACGATAGCGTGTCCTGGGTTCGTCGCCCATCCAATGCGGTCTCGTAAGGGTGTGTTTGATATTTGGGCTTTGTCTCGATGTAGTAGCGCCCATCTGGAGCCCTGTTGATCGTCGACATCCCGGCCATCTGCTCTTCCAGCGAGCCATATGGCTGGTGATTTTCTTCCACTGGAGGTAGGTCGGTGAAGAATTTCGGTGACAGTGGTGATGCTAGAATGTTGCGACATTTGAATGAGAAGGACGACCGCCGCTTGTCTTTGCCCCAGCGGGGTTTTATCCCGAGATTGGCCCTATTCCTTCGCTTTCGGCATCGCACGAAAATGATGGCGGCTATTATGATCAGAACCGCGGCCCCACCGGCCGCTATGCCTGCGATCGCTGCTGTACTCAGGGCGGGGGCAGCATCGTTGTTGTTAAGGGTGGAAGGATCGACGATTTGGACAAGGCTGGTGGAAAAGACCGAGTCACTCAAGCCTAGGAGATCCGAAGTGTTAGGCCTTTGGAGGCAGCCCGCATCAAGGGCCACGAGAGCTAAGGCATGTGAGTTAGCATGCCATTTCCCACCAAATTTCAAGGAAGTATGTCACGTACAATTCGCGATGTAGCTCGAGTCACCACTTGCGGTGACGCAGTTTAAGCAGGCCTGATAGTACTGGCCTGTGAACGAGCCTCCATCGGCGTCACAATAGCCAAACTCATTCGATTCCGAGCTATCGCTGCTCAGGCTGTCGTATACGAGTGCGGTCTTAAGAGTCCCACAGGCTGTGGATGTCTCACACGGGTTCGATCCTGAACTGGTGTCATTCGGGTATCCAAAGACACACGAGTCGAAGCTATAGCGAAGATTGTCTGCATAACAAGCATTAGACTCAGGTGTGGCGATAGATGGGCAGGCTATTTTACTCACACAAGAACCACCCTTGATCGCTCTCTTCCCCTTGAGTATACGTGCTGTTCTGCAGACAGCTCATGCATTCTTTCCATGTTTCTCCTTTCGTGGTGCTCGTGAAGTCTGAGTCATCACAGACAATATCCGCTGTAACTGTGTTGGAAGTAGTGGACTCCGACCCGTCTGATGTACATTTTGAGGAGCAAGGAGAATCTGGTGTCACTGATAG
Organism: Gnomoniopsis sp. IMI 355080; assembly: GCA_027946555.1. Classification (NCBI taxonomy): domain Eukaryota; kingdom Fungi; phylum Ascomycota; class Sordariomycetes; order Diaporthales; family Gnomoniaceae; genus Gnomoniopsis; species Gnomoniopsis sp. IMI 355080. Next base: position 232,776 of record JAPEVC010000016.1, read on the forward strand.
AGCCAACAGCGGGTCAAAAAGGGTAAAAAGAAGCAACAAGGCCAAGGAAAGGACCGCCATATCAAATGGACTTTGTGAGGAATGAAAAGCAAAAGAATTGGGCCGTGGGTCGGCGTCTGTAGGCGTCTGTCGCCTTGGAACGGGTATTGCGAGAAAGAATTGAATGTCCAAGCAGAAGACTCAACCAGGAGTCCTTTTGCTGGTTTGTATTAAACACTATTAAGTGAAGATGATTGAAGAGGAAAACAAGTACACAAACAACGTCGGTCGAGAGAATCACGGTGGAAATCGAAACAGAAAGCCAACAGGAGACAGACGGGACACACAGTAGGTCCCAAAACGATTCATATCAATGGCGACTGATTCCTCGATACGGAAATAGATGAGCCCAGTCTGGATGGCTAAGGCGCTCTACCTGTCGGCAGTGTTCACTATCACACAGTCTCCAGCCGCCAGTGAAGCCCACACCGCTGATGAAAATCTCCGATGCACCTGCAACAAGCCAGTAGCAATCAGCATGTCTGCATTTGGCTCCGAAAACCATGGGCTTTCGGTTCCAATGCGTCGGGCTTCATTCCAGATTGGACGAGTGCCTGCATTGGATCACGATGGGCCATCTTGAATGCCTGCAGAAGAGATGATGGGCGCATAGGCGATGCAGGCCTTGATTGGTGTTGGCTCGCGCCGGCGCTTAGGCATGGCAGCCCACTCACTCCCCCTCTGATACAAATAAGGTATATTTGCACAGTCCAATGATGATCCGCGGTGAATCGATCGACTTTTTGGTGCTCGTTTGGCCCATACCGAGCTTGTTGGACGATGTTGACCGCCATCAAGCAAGATGCACATGATGCGGGTGCAAGATGGGACGTGCCAATGAAGTTTGTGCACTGGCCATCGCGCAGGCGTGGTGCACGAATTGAGTTTTACTGCAAGTACTATGTACCGTCTCGCCGGAAGGTGAATGGGTACTAAGGAACACTACCACAGACCCATACTGCATGGAGATCCACGAGGTCATCGAGACCTTATTAGGGCATCTGAGCATGTGAAGAGCGGTCTGATCGTCGCCGATACGTACTAAGTACAGTACTATATAGACTATGGATTTGAGTGTTGAGAAGATCTCGAGCAATACTATGTAGGTAGGTATCCAGGTACGTACCTGTACGTTGGCAGTGGCATGTGGCCCGGGCGCTTAAGGCTGACAGGGACTATCCCTATCTGGCTACTAAGCGGGAAGATCTCCCACCTGGATCGGACCCAATTGTAACCTCAGTGGAACTTGGAACCCCGACTCCATGGATCCACTGCCCGTCTGAACTAGAAACAACCTCTGTTCGGAGCTTTTCACAGCCGTTTCTTGTTCTGCCACGCCCTCAAACCGTCCACCCTTCAGAATATGTTCAGACCCAAGAAACTGGTGCCGAATTGCCCATGTCACGACATCTGTCACCCGGTTCTTTGGGCTGGTTTTTCGGTATCCGTGGACGCGAGCTTCGAAGTCTTGTCCGAAGGTTGCCTCGTCAGCCAGTCCACAAGCATAGTATCTCTCCACAAGTTTGCCAGTTCCTTAATATCAATATATGATCCGGAGAATATTTGTGGGGGCGATGACCTGCCTATTCGATCTACTGCTGGAAGCTTATTCGTCGAAAACAATCGGATTGGAAATTTTCAGCAAAGTTTGTGTGCGGCTGTGCTTTGTTTCTAGAAGCTCCACCCCAGATGCGCCAAGGGACATTCGACTTTATCGGTCAAAGCTGTGGATTCCACTCAACTCTAACAATGCGCAAGCTAGTATGGCACAAAGACTACTGAGCGGCCACCTTTCTTAGCAAAGATCGTATATACGAGCGAGGTGTGCGTGTTCAAGTGGTCTCGAGCTCCCGACCAGATGGTTAAGCTTAGTGATGGCGGCACACTAGTACCCCTCATAGTTTGTGCCTCACGGTGCGAGCCTAGTTCACGGTAGTTCCTGAAATCATGCACGCATTTTCAAGATGCCTGTAATCGATGGAACGTCCAGTGTAGTCGCCGGGTCAATCTAGTAGTGGGATGGCTCGGCCGTAGGTAACAAAGTCTATGCATCATACGAACTTGCCATACTCTGAGTAACAATGTATCAAGGGCGTGAAACGTAGACTTCCTTCCGACCGCATAATCACTGGTGAGCTTCCGTGTGGGAGACAAAAAGATCAAGGTTAATGGTATAATCATTGCTGCGTACTTCTAGGTTCTAGGTTTCATTCTGAATCCTAGATTCTATCAGGATATCATGTTCCGCCCAAACTCCGGTCCCGTTGCTTCTGTATCATGCAAGGATACTGACGGGTCGGCCGATTACCCGGGCAATCAAAAAACCAAGGCAGTTAAACCACATGCATGTTGCGACACCGTAGCACCAAAACGCCTTTTTCCCAATACTTGTCCTGTCGTTTACCTAACCCATCCATGCCTGTCATTACCCAGAATTACAACCCAGCATCCATTGATTCCCATGCCGTAGATGTCCTAGCTCACCGGTTGGCCAAGACTGTGCTGCCAGTTTCCGTAAAATTGCTCACAAACAGACACCGGTTCGACCCTCCAACGTCTGTGGGACAGTTGGCGTGGAATAGCATCACGTCGTCATTATCGTTGCCGGGAATTGTGCTCGTGCCTCCACCCGGAGAGGTCAAATTAAACATATCCGTTTGGAGGAGCGCCTCGGAAGCCCTCGTGTATGGGCCCTCCACGTTGTCGGCTGTAGCGTACAGGACATTGTACTGGGTCGAGGTGAAGCAGTGCGAGGAATAGAAGAGGACGTACTGCCCGTTGCTGGACTTGACGATGTTGGGCGCCTCCACGAGCGGTCCGTCCGCATCAGTGCGGTCCAGAATTTGAACTGGGTCGCCTATCTTGGTTGTCCCATCGCCGGCAACTTTCTGCAGCATGATTGGTGTCGAGTGTATCGGTGCCACGGTATTATCACAAGATCCGCCGTTGCCTTGGGAATTACCATCGATCTTGTAAACGACGTATCGTGTGCTGTCGTCATCCTGAAAGCCAGAACTGTCGATCGAGCCTCCGTCATCCTCATCACAGTGCCAGTACTCATCACTAACTTGCCACGGGCCCTCAATATTATCTGCCGTTGCAACGCCCAGACAGTGCACAGCGGTGTCGTTAGCTAGGGCGCCCGTGTAGTACATCACATAGGTGCCATTATCCACCATGCGGACATCCGGAGCCCAGATATCATACTGATCTGTCCATGCACCTGCGTTTCCTTTGAGGAGATCGGCATTGACATATGTCCAGGGGCCGGTGGGAGCTGGTGCTGTTGCGTACTGGACCAGCTTGTGCGTGCCCTGGGTTGTAGAGGCTGTTGCAAAAGCATACCACTGGTCGGGACCCTCAATCAGAGATGGATCCGGAAAGTCGATATTCAAGGCCGGTGTCTTTGCGGCCTCAACATCGTCCATCCAAGTGAACTTGCCGCGCACTCCAGCCTCAGTTGGCAAGGCCTGTATACATCTCGCCAAAATAAGGCTGGCGAGACAAGCCCCAGTTGTAGTCCTTGATATAGACATCATGGTTTGGATGGTGTGGTATAAGGTGATGTTGATGCTTATTATAATAAAAGAGACAATCTCGTATTACGATGTTTTTTGTGTGTACCCAGAGAGCGTAGCAGGACCATGAAGAGAGTATAGAGATATAGAGAGTCGAAGTAGGGAGGTATGGAGGAGTGATCGATCAGGAGAGGAATTAAGGATGAAGAGAAGGGTGAAGGGAAAAGGATGTCGACCACGTCTATAATTAATTCGAGCCTGAGATGCTTCGTCTAACTTGCAAGCAAGAACAAGAACATCTTCCGGAAAACCGAGGAGCACTTGCCCTCGATTTTATATACACTCACATGGGAAGTAGTCCACAACATACAGCACACGACTGCTCGAGCAGTCGCCGGCAAACAACCTTCTTCCCTGCTTTACGATGGGATGAACAATCCTGCGCCGCCAGCTTTAAAACTCAAATGGGACAGCTATCCACCGCAGGGCACACCGCAGGAAGGCTTGCACGGCCTGTATGGAGGCCAACCTCATGCGTTTCCATGCAGGCTCGAATACCTGTCTGGCGTGCGATATGTCGTCTCGGCCAGAAAATCAGAGACCCTGTGAGTTACGGAACATGGGGTCGTCCTTGCGCCGGGATGCTCCCTCCTAGTCGACTGTCTACCAAGGCCAAGTCCCACATGGGACGAGTTGCAAGGGGGAGGGATGGGGTGGACCCGAGATGGGTTTTTGAGCCAGCCAGAGCTTCAAGCTTACAAGTCACCATGCTTGCATCAACCTGCCAGCCCTGCCAGCCTCTCTGCTCATTTCCGCTTCCGCGCAATGGGGGTTGCTGCCGTCGTCACGGTGTTGATGCTGGCGGGTCATCCCTTTGTATACCCGCCCCTACTGCGGCTGGTGATTAAGATTAGGTTCTTAAGGCTTTGCTTTGTGTTTCCCTTTTTAGGAACATCGTGGGGTTGCCATCAGGATCTCTCGGCCGGACCAGTATGTAGATGGAGAGAAGAAGATAAAGGGTGAAAGGGCGTGTGGGTCTCGTTCGTTGTTCGCGCTTCGCGACTTCGTCTGGCCTGTACCCTCTGCTGCCGGGGTGGATTTGGAAATGTTGGAATGAAACTTTACATAATGTTTCTGGGCGCCTTGTTGTGAGGTCGGGGCCGATGGTGCTCGGCAGCAAGAGCAAGAGCAAGAGGCTGGCTACACTAGAGACGCCGTTCCAAGGTTCTGCCCACATGCCGTCCTTCCGAATCCAGGTCGAGGCGGCTCCCTCCCGCCTTGGCCCTCCAACTCAAGCACCCTCTACCCGCGAGCCAAACCGGAGATTTTGTGCAAAATCCTGGACAATTCTCTTGCCCTAATTCTCCTTTTGCCGTTTCGCCATGTGAAATTCCCGATGGGCAACAATATACAATAGGAACCCACAAATGCGATTGTGGATAAGATGGAATTGTGGCAATATTCCCAGGGGTTCGTCTTCCGGCAGCCATTTTGAAACAGAACAGTCTCAACATCGGTTCTACTACCTCGCTCCCGTCGATCATATTCGCTGGGAGCATTGTTTCTATGGCGGATTGATCTGCCAGCGATCAGCCCGACCACCTCATTATTTGGCATGCTCTTAAACATGGGCTGCCATGCAACAGCTTCAAGCGCCGAGATCTTTGGCATCCACCACCTACTTGGGTATTTCGCCAAAGTTCAAATCACAAAAAGTCTATCTGGACCCTCTAGTTGAGCCGCAATGGAAACGAGCCTGAACCGCCTGTCTCGGCCTACAAATAGACTTCTATGGGCTTGACAGCTCAAGGGCCTCACCCGATGTTTCCTGCAAGCCATTGCCCCGTGCGCACTCGGTCTCGTGCCGAAGTACCCCGTACCTAGGGCGTGTCAGTAGGATAGACCAAAGCTAAAAAAAATTGGCCCAAATAATACGCCATAATAACCTCCGGCCTAGCCTAACCTACCATGAACAGTCTGAACTGAACATTGTGCATTGTTCGAAACAATGTGTTCTCGAACACCACACTAACTGCGACCTTTCTCACGCGAGGACGACACGGGCACGGACGAGTCCACGTGGCCGTCGCATCCGAGTCTCACTCGTTGGGTCAACGTCTCTCCGAGTACCTCGGCGGAGAGGGGAGGATATGCTACAGCTGCGGTTGCACATTGGGTAGTACGGAGAAAGAAAAGAAGAGAAAGAGCTAGCAATCTTTGTATAGCGGCGCACAATGGCTTGGTCCTCGGGCGGGACTCGGAAGACGAGACGATGGAACTCTTTATTTTCAACACTACTCTGCGAGCTCCTGCATGTTGCACTAACTGTTCCTCATATTCGCTGCAGCACGTAGCCCGCCATCTAATTGACCTTCACGATGCGGGAGTGCGATCTCTCTACCCTGCACTCCGCATCAAGTTTGACCTCAAGCGACCATTATCGAGACGCTCACGGCGTAGCCAGCAGTTTGTATGTGTCGGAAGTAATGTGTTTCAATAAAGAGTTTCGATCTTTGTTTATAGAAGAGCCCCTGGGCCGGATTTGCCCAACCGGCGCTCATCTTTGCAGATATTTCGAACTGACTTCGGATCGTCTGAACAAACCAGGGTCTCTTCTCAGACCTGCTAGTTGATGCGAAAGTGCGACGCAGGTGTGAAAGAATACAATTGCTCGAAACTGAGGCAACCGCATATTGTTCTTCTCAGACCATCGCTCCATCAGACTGTCTGATCCGAGGAAGTCGTTATCCATTCTGAGTTGAGGTAACAGATATTCGTAGTCTCTTTGATGGAGCTCAATGGGTGGGATGGGGGTTTTCTGGCCAGGGCTCGGTTTTGTCAACGTTTTGATTGTCTAGGTGTGATACTTGGGCCGCGCAATGGCGACCCCTGAAAATCGATCAGTCATGTTGGAACGGTTCAAGCCAGGACGTTACCTTGGTCGATCAGGTCTCAGCCTTGCCCGGCAATGGTAGTCTGAGCGGGGATTGAGGCTGCAAGGCTACATTCGCTTGTGGTCAGTGCGTGCGTGCAGCAAAAGTATGCATGCAGCTGGGTCAAGCCCAACAAAGGCTCACCAAGAACATAGGCAGCGAAAACTTCACGGACTTCGGAGAAGGCAACGCAGTGCGACTGAATGCATGTGGTTGAAATTCCTTGTAATCACCAAAAGCCTCAGCATCCAGCCTCCCCTATCTAGCCACGAGGTAGAAGAGAAAGCAGATTTTTTTTCTCCAAAGCAGCCGACACATTCCTATCCATCCTGAACGCCTTTTGGCCATATCCAGCCCCTACCCGTACGCCAACTAGACAGCAGATGAACTGACTCCAGCCATGATGATAATTTTGGTGGTATCGATCCCGACCTTGAACAAGTTTTGGATTGAGTGGAACGAGCAGCCATTATTAATCGCTGTCATCCGCCTCGCCCTTAGCCTCTTTCTTGGCCTTCTTCTCGGCCTTCTTCCTCTTGCGCTCGGCCTTCTCCTCGGGTGTCTCATCCTCGTGCTTTCTCTTCTTCTTGCTCTCCCCATCCTTGTCCTTCTTAGCCTTGGGAGTCTCGGCCTCGGCGGTAACAGGAGGTGCGATAGTTTTGGGGAGTTCAGAAGACTCTGCCGCCTTAGGCTTGGCCGCCTCCTGGCCTTCAGCAGCAGGAGCATTATAGTCTGTGTACGAGTCCGTCCACTTGGCGGGTGTCGCTTCGTTGGGTCTTCCATACTTGTCAAGCTTGCCATCGGCCTTCAGCTTCTTTTTCTCTGCGGCCTGAGGGCCGAGACCCCATCGCCTAGGGTACAGATCGCGCTCCATGATGCATCGCTTAACCTTGGCGACGACACCGTGGTCACAGGTGGTCATCTCAACGGCGGACATCTGCGCAATACCAATGGCGATGGCCTCACCCTTGGTCGTGATCAGGACACACTCCTCATGCGTTTCAATGTTGGACTCGTATCGCAGCAGGCCGGGCAACATCAGTTTCGCACCGTAGGTGATTGCGTTGACTGCGCTGTCCTTGACCACGAGCCTCTTGTAACCAACAAGCAGGGTCTCGAGAGGCTGGATAGCCTTTCTCAGGTAAGTCTCGTCGCGGTTGTTGTCTGTCATTCAAATGTCAGTAGTGCCCCACACCGCTCGGACCACCTCAGAAGTGGAACTCACCATATTGCCACTGGGCATCAAGAACATCGTGCAGTGTGACGAGATCCTTGGTCTCGTCCATAGCACCGGAGCGTACACGCCTCAGCTCCTGCATATGCGCGCCCACACCAAGCAACAGACCCATGTGCACGCAGAGCGTTCGGATGTAAGTGCCAGCCTCGCAGCTGACCCAGAAGACACCAAGATGACGATCGTTGTCGAACTCGATAAGCTTGGATTCGTAGATGGTTCGGATGCGGAGCTGTCGCTTGACGGCTGAGATCAACGGAGGTCGCTGAAACAGGGAGCCGGTGAGCAGCTCGAGGACGCGTGCAAACTCTGCCTCACCGCCGGGGACCTTGTCGTGGAATCGCACGACTGCCACGTACTCCTTTCCTGCGCCTTGTTGAGATTTGACAAGTCGCGTAGCTCGGTCGACGCAAACGATGAGACATCCTGTGACCTTGGGATCGAGGGTACCGCTGTGACCAGTCTTTTCTACGCGGAGCATGCGTTTGACCCATGCGACGACTTCGTGGGAGGAGGGGTTGGAGGGTTTGTCGAGCTGAGCACAATTAGTCAGTACCATTTAGTTCCTCGACGTCGAAGGGTCATTCTTACGTTTATGACACCGGAGGAGACTACGATGAATTAGTACACTTGCAAAGCAGCTTGTCGCGATGTAGGGGAACGTACCATAGCTCTTGATGTCTCTCATGTGAGGCTTGCAGCCATGGGGAATGGGTGTAAAGTGTCCTGTCCTGACAAGCACTGCAAAAATGTTAACAAGACCGATCTGTTTGGTAGAGGTTGAAGACTATATCGTACGCTTGTCGTAGTTCTTCAACAGCAGTGGCCAGTCGCTGGTGTCGGCAGCTGGTGTTGTGCTCTGCGGCTGGATGACATGCTCGTCCTCGCCCGCCTTAATTAGCTCCTTTCCGGCCATCCTGTCTGTTAAATGATGGATGACAGATGCAGAGGGTGAGGATCGAGAGAAGCGCGATGGTTGGGCCTTCTCTTCGAAATTTTATAGGTATGGTTGTAGATGCAGGTTGCTCTCCAAAGACGCATCTCCTAAATTTTTTGATCTGTGGGGAGGCCGCGCTAGTCCGCTTCTGGACAAGTGACCAGAAGCGCCCATCCCCCCCCCCCGGCCCCAACTAATCTCGAGGCCATTTCCTCTCCTTGCACAAAGAGCATATTGACAGGAAAAGAAGGGCGTGGGACACACAAGAACTCTCTATGGAAGCATTAGCTTGTTCGCCCGTAAGACTTCAGCACATAAATTGCATCAAATTCATATTCAGTCAGAGCACCATTAAACTTACGACTACCCCACTAAAGCGGCGGCGGCGACTCGGACTCGAGGTGTCAGACGATGTTGACCTTCATCGAGTAAGGACTACAACTGAGACGAAAGATTAAGTAGCATTGATCGTCAATCTGTCGATTTCTCTCAATTCTATCTCACTGATATAATTTCTGCGAAATATCATCACTGCGTTGTCCACTTCCGCGTTATTGCTCAGAGAACTGATTCCCTCAAGGTCTCTCTGATATTTTGGTTTGGAGTGCTGGGTGCGTAGTACAGTGAGGAAGGCGACACGCTATTCCTGATATACGTCGCTCTGGCACAACCTCATAATTGCGATACGAAACTTCAAAGGCTCATTGCCGCTCGCAGTGATGATACACAGACACGAGCTCATTAATCTGAGCCTTAGCCCAGTAAATGCTAAATTAGGACGACGTTCTGGTGGCGGTCACTGCTCATATAATTGCTGTACGAGCGGCCCATGAAGCTTTCAGCCACTCATTAATATTCAGTGTCAGCCAGCATGCTCACTACTAAAACCCGCTATGGTTTCAACACAAAATGATCAGGTTGTTGAGCAAGACCTGGCGAGGTTCTTCGGTAGAGCCAAAGTTGTACCCATGACTGCTACGATTATAAATTCTGTGTCAAGGCCGTGTGATAATCTTAAAATGATACCGACCTCAGAACAAATATGGATGGACATAATTCTTCTCAATTGACCTAGTTAGTCTGTATACGGGTCATCCCAACTCGATTGAATGATTCAAGGCTTTGCTGTTGCCATAATTTATTGTGGTCGCTGGAAATCGCAACTTTACACGACGGACGTTCGGCTTTCCTTGCAGGGTACTGGCTGACATAAAAACCCGCTTCCACAATTGACTTCCATGTGATTGGCTCGTCGCTAAATGGACGAAGTCGCGTCTCGTCGCGTCATCCCAGACCGGGAATTGTTCTTGACTTCTATACACCATAAAAATTACATCTCGGCGCTCTTGGATAGCACGTAAGGGCCAAGATGTTCAGGCAAGACTACAATCGAATCGACGCGAAACGGCGCCATGTCGACCACCGCAAACGGCAATTCGTCGATTCGAGTTACAAGGAAACGACCTACCCTCATAGACTCAACTTCTACGCGACGCCCCCCACAGCAGATATCACTCTTGAGCAGTTCGAGCAATGGGCAATCGACCGGCTAAGGAGTGAGTGGCAATCCCATGGAAAAAGTTAATAAGTTGAATGCTGACCCTACTCCTTCATCTCTAGTCCTCGCTGAGCTCGAGGCGTGTTCCTTCCGCAACAAAACCCCAGAAGAGACCACCGCGCATATGAAACCTCTTCTCGAAAAGTACCTCCGTCTAGACCACAACAGCTCCGGATCAACACAGCTTGCTTTACAAAGGCAGAAAGACCACTACAGCCATTTCATCTTACGACTTGCATTTGCGTCTACGGAGGACTTGCGCCGGCGATTCGCGCGGGTCGAGACCATGCTATTCAGATTACGTCTCGCTGCGGAGGACACCAAGGACCGTAACAAGTTCGTGGAGAGCCTGAACCTAGACTGGGAGATGGTATCAGAGGATGAAAGGAGGGAATTGGCCACCAAATTGTCAAGTGCGACGAACTATGGTTGGAAAGGTGTTCCACCAGAGGACGAGACTTGGTGCAAAGTCGATTGGGAGCGAGTGCCAGACTTGGTGGAGGGCAGGCGGGTGTATCTGAAAGCTGGCATGGCTTACGTGCCTTCCAAGGAGCAGTCGAGCATGGTGCTGGCCGAGTTTACGTCGAGATTAGAACGAGCTCTTGAGGTGAGTACAGAAAGTGGGATCATGTCGCTAACGAATACACCGCTGACCCGGCCTGTATAGCTCACCGCCCGCGCGCTTCCAAGACTTGACGAAGACGATCGCCTTACGCCTATCCTTGACCATCTCTCCAAGAACTTCATCACTCCTGATGCATCTTACCAGAGCGGCTCAGGCGACCTGCCCTCCGGAGCCGAGATCTCCGCGCGCAATATCGACAATCTGTCCCAACACTTCCCAGCATGCATGTCCCATCTACACCGATCGTTGCGCCGAGATGCACACCTCAAACACTTCGGTCGTCTACAGTACACTCTATTCCTCAAGGGTATTGGACTGAACTTGGAGGAGGCTCTGACGTTCTGGCGACAATCTTTTCACAAGATCACCGATGACCAGTTCAACAAAGACTACAGATACAACGTGCGACACGCTTATGGTGACGTTGGTGGGGACTCAAACAGGCGCGGTAATGGGTATAGTCCATTCAGCTGCCAGAAAATTCTGACAGAGCATCCTCCTGGACCGGGCGAAGCTCATGGTTGTCCGTACCGGCACTTCAACCTGGAAAATCTGACAGCATTGGTGCAGGCCATGGGTGTCAGTGATAGGAGTGTGCTGCAGGGTGTAAAGGAGGACAAAGATAAGCAGAAGTTCCACATGGCTTGTAATCGGTAAGTCCGGCCTCAAGTACCCAGCAAACTTGACAAGAATTGTGACTGAATTATTACAGTGTCTTTGAGCACCTCCACAAGGCCGAGATTAAGAAGGCGAGGGACGAGAGCCTGATGAGCGCAACCCAGCTCGAAACAATTGTTCACCCGAATGAGTACTTCAAGCGCAGTTATCTGCTCAAGAATCTGGGCAAGGATGCTAGCGGCGGAGATGTGAAGATGGAAGGATGACAATATTTTCATGAATTACTGGATTACTTACGGCTTAGAGGGCCGGCGGCTGGTTTGGGTAAATAGCATGGTATGTATGCATTGCCGGGCTTGGAGTTGCGGGCTCGTTGGTTTCCCCTATTTGCTTCTTCATACCACGATAATGAAAGTCCTACTGCTTTTTCAGCATGTTTATTTGGCTACAAGGACTCGACGATGCAAATACCTTGATGTTGCTCACCTGTCGAGGACAAGGGGGAATGCTTGAGACTACGGCGCAGACCGCGCGGTCGAGCAAGGCCCGCGTGACACGCGAGATAGAAGCTTCGAGCGGAAGATCCGATGCCGTAGCATTATCCGTCAAGGTTTACGTGCCAGGGATTCACAAAAAGATTGGGAATGGTAAGTTACCAAGCAGTAAGTCCTGGTACTTCCCAAGCTATCGAATTATTGAGGCTTACTCGATACTCGCATGGCACGCGCAACCAGACGTCAACATGAGATGATTGCTAGGCCACGCAGCCCGGAATCCGGGGACCGTACACCACCCCGGGGGACCCACTCCGTCTTACGCAGTACACGACCGCCGTGACTGTAGTGGACGCCGAAATTAAACATGGCTGCAGAGCGACGGGTGGCTGTGAAGCGTTGTCTGGCCGTGGGTTGGTCAATATTGGGGCCGTCGACACGGGGAAATCAGGAAAACAGCGGATGTCTGGGAGAACTATACCTGCCTGGTGCGACGCTGACAGTCTGCCGCTTGGCGTCGGGCGGTGCTGGCTGCTCGGCTCGATGCACTCATCTCTTTCAGTCACGTACAGCGTGGTGGTGCGACCATGCACCAAACAAAACACAGTGTGCATACGAAAAGTGGGCGAACTCCATCGTTGCACCCCGAAGTATCCGATTGACAGATTGCGATTGGTTGGAAGGATGGACTCTAGAACTTTTTGGAAAAATTGCGAATGCCCTCGTCTAGGTAGCAGCCTCGTGCACGACGGTGCTTTGGTCGAGGCAGGTGACAGCGGTCTTCGGGTCGAGCCGAGGTGATAGTCGGCGGAGCCAAAGGAACAGAGTTTCGGAGCATCTTCTCCGAGTCCAGAAGGAGGCCCGATCCTCAGCGACGACTTCGATTTCGACCAACTCGCTCATTAAAGGGAGCAAGTATGTGAGACGTGAAGGCATTCCCACACCGTCACTCCTGACGTCGTTGTATCTAAGGAACAACTCGCGGCTACGTCCTCAGGGCCAGCCAAGGGTCGAAGGGGTCCGGTAGGGGGGGGACAATAATACTCCTTACCGCATATATGACAGCGGATAAGGCGCGCGTCGACCACGTTCACAGGCCACCCGGCAACGCTACTCACACGCACGCCAAGGACCCTGCATCATTAGTAGCATTAGACTCATCTGCCGGACCCGGGCAGGACCCTTGAAGCTATTTTCAAAAATATACGGAGGACTAGGTGGAAACTGCGAAGATTAGGCAATGGATCGACTCTCACCGCCATCGTGGCCGTGTCAATGTGGTGGTGACGATGACGATCAACCCTTCTGTGATGTCGACCGTATCGTGTCGGAACGTCAAGTGAAAACAGCAAGGCACCAAGAACATGTGACTGCATGCATGAGCTTCCCCAGCTCTTGAGACATCCGAGGCTGGAAGAACTCGTCGGACCCCTTCTCAGGCGAGTGTTGAACTTTGTCGCACATGCCATCCACCAGACTGCCCTGTTTACTAGAGATGATGCTGTCTGGTGCCATTGCACTACCGCTGCACAATGAGGTCAGATCTGCCTATTTCCCCATCCCACTAGACTCATGCAAGCGCAATAGTGTCTGAATTGGCAGGCTGTCATCCTGTCGCGTCTAGACTTACTATAGCGGGGAACGGCGTTGCGCCTGACAGGTCCTGGCCTGGTGGACTTCCTTGATCTTGAAAGCCTGCAGAAGGAAGAAAAATAGAACAAGGCTAGAAGCGCAGATCGGAAAAAATAGCAGCGCCCAGGGCCAACAGACCAACATCATGAGGATACAAAGGTGGGTAAACTTGTCACTGGGCCAAGGCGGGCATGGGCGAAGCTATCGTGGTCGCGACGATGCAAAGCCTGACCATGGTAGACTTTGTGCTATACTATCACTAACATACAATAGGATGTGATCTTCAAGATGCGATCTGGCCGCCCCACGCTGATGCGAGGTCAGCCTCCCGTATTCTCCGTGACAGGCCCCGGTTTTTCGGCAGACACGAACGTGGGCGACGCCTGCTGGGAAATGGGTGGGACGATCAACGCGGCGCGCCCTGGGCCAACGAGGGTTCTGTCATATCTGAACACGACGTCTGCTGATCCAGGTGCTTGTGGACTGGTTTGATGCAGAGTGCATATTTCTGTACCTGAGAGAAACCCCGCTTTTATTTGTGTCTACAGCCAGCTTTCCAGAGACCAGTCACGAAGACATCACCATGCAGGAGCAACGGGCCTGCGGGCCTGGAGATCCTTTTGGAGTGGCATTGCGTTGGCCAGGTGTTGTAGATGCAGGTCAAACTGGACTTGCAGCACCCCGCCCTGTCAACGAGAAAGAGCTAGGACGTTTGGCACAGTTCCTCCAAGTCACCGGGGAAACGGAGGCTGGAGGGCTGGAGGTATTTGCTGTGTATGCATCTACACTGCATCTTTGCTTCTTAGGTCTTACTATGTATGTCCATGTAGTGTACCGGGGCCTCAAGGGATCAAGGCCCAGTCAACCAATGCAACATCTAGGGTCTAGAAGCACATGCGCCGGAGAGCACGAAATGGCCAGCTGCGTCTTGGACTCCGCAGACGTGAAGCCCATTTGATGCACATGCCCCGTTTCAGCTACGACCGCAGAGGCATTGTATACCGCAAAAAGGCAAAAACAAGTCGCAGGTCTCGAATGTCGGCCCATACCCCATATCCCATCTC